>SJYQ01006809.1:358764-393467 GCA_006410935.1 Redunca redunca | reverse complement strand
TTCGGCGATGAGTCTTTGTGAGGTCCTCAGAGGTGCTTTCAATGGCAGCCAAATCCGTGGAATTTTCAAAACCACGTTCCTTCTCACAAAGTAGAAATGGAAATATACATATAATATTGACTGTAATTGACTTCCAAATACTTCCATCTACCAGTATAACCATATCTATCTTACTCTTCAAGAGGAGCCGGTTGACACCTAGAGAGCCCTCAACAGGAGTCCATAAGTTTAAAACTTACTATCAATACTCTCAAAAATATCTACCAAGAGTTTTGTTAACTAGCACAAAAGGTGTCTGAAATAATTATTTGTTCACAAAATTAGTGAATATTATAAGGTTATCAGTAAAGATGGTGTAAGAACCTCCAAACTTACAAGAACTATGTGTAAGAATATGGCAAGCTTTACACCCGCAGTGTAGTACTCAGGGTTAGAACTCTTGCTTCCACATTTGTCCTCATTCTCCACACCCTCTCTCCTCAACCATGCCTTACTTTCACCACGCCTCACTTAACATAAAAGCATGCCACCTTCCCCATCTCATAGCCTGGATGATCAGAATATGGTTGCTTACATCGTTATTTAAGTTTTTCATTATTTTATTAAATTTATTTATCTGGCTGTGTTGGGTCTTAATGGTGGCAACACAGGATCTTCAATATGGCAATTGGGCTCTCTAGTTGCGGTGCATGGGCTTAGTTGCCACACTGCATGCAGAATGTTAGTTCCCAGACCAGGGACCAAACCCTCATTCCCTGCAATGGAAGGCATATTTGTAACCACTGGACCACCCAGGAAGTCCTCCTACATCATTATTGCAATAAAATTTCATGCAAGGCACTTATTAATGTTCATAAAAGGATAAAGAATGGAGACTTCCCTGCTTATAGGAATAGGTTTTATTTTTTTTTTAATTGGGTATCTACTTGCTTATAGATGCTTGTTCATGTAATGGTATTCAGTCTAACATTTTGTTATCTCTTTTTAAAATTCTTTTATTGAAGTATAGTTGGCTTACAATGTTGTGAAAATCTCTGCTGTATAGCAAAGTGACTCAGTTACACAATATATACATTCTTATTTATATTCTTTTCTATTATTATCACAGGATAGTGAATATAGTTACCTATGCTATATAGTAGGATCTTCTTGTTTATCCATTCTAAATGTAATAGCTTCCATCAACCAACCCCAAATTTCTAGTCCATCCCTTTCCCTCCCCCGTGACAATCACAGGTCTGTTCTCTGCAAATCTGTTTCTGTTTTGCAAATAAGTTCATTTGTGCCATGTTTTAGATTCCACATATAAGTGATATCACATGGTATTAATCTAACATCACATAGTATGATGAATGGCATTATTTTGTTCTTTTTATGGCTGAGTAATATTCCACTGTATATACATACCACATCTTTATTCATTCATTTGTTCATGGACATATAGGTCGTTTTCAGGTTTTGCCTATTGTGAACAGTGCTGCTGTGAACATAGGGGTGCATGTATCTTTTTCAATTATAGTTTTATCTGGGTATATTCCCAGGAGTTGGATTGCTGGATCATATAGTAATTCTATTTTCAGTTTTCTGAGGAACCTCTATTTTCCAGTGACTGCACCAACTTACATTCCCACCAACAGTGACACTTAATTTCATCATAAAGGAAAATTCTGCCCCAACTTTGCCTGTGCCCACAGGGGCTTGACAATTGCATTGTTCCAAGTTCACTTAAGTATTAAACTAATTTTGCATTTCTGAGAACTGGACTAAGGTTAAGTGGCCGTGCAAATGATACCATGATGTGATATGATTGAACCTAAAAGAGACTCTTCAGTTGCCCCTTCCGAAAACAATCAAAAACTGTCTTTAAATGTCCTAGAGAAAGGAATCCCCTTCTTGGTGCCTTACATTTACCCCATAACTTAGACACTGAGGCAATGTTAATGAACTCACTCCAGAAAGATAGAAATGCAAATCAGTGCAACTCCAATATAGACTGGATTTGGTCTTTGAGTATTTGCCAACACATACTACCTGTAGCAGGAGGAATAAAAGTCCTAACTTTTCTAACTGCCACCCATTCAAAAAGGTGGTGACACATGGATTCCTCCAATGAAGCAAGACCAACTTCCTTAGCAGCAGTTAACAGTGACAGTAAATTTTCCAACTGGCACCCTGGGAATAACATTAATATTGAGCACTAATAGGCCAATTAATATTGCACAGTATGTAACACATACCCTGGAGATTCAGGATGTGAGGCCCAAAATTAGTAAGTTATATCATAGCAGAGCACAGGTTAGAGAGTTTCATGTTCTAAGAATTTTCCATTTTAAAAAGGTACTTCTCACATGCTAAAGCAGACAAGAACACTGAAACAAAGAGATGCTGAGGAATGGGAGAAATTGAGAAATTGTTAATTTGATCATCATGTAACTCTATATGGGTCTTCTATTCATCATGAAAGAGCAAATGTGCTTCATAAAGTACTGTGCTGCACTAAGTTTATCTGACAGAAAGTATTTCTCTTTGTGCCTCTTTTTCTTTTAGAAAAAGACTAGCTACATCAGTTAGAATGCAAGCATGAGATTAGCACAAGCACCATATGTGTGTGTTAGTCGCTCAGTCGTGTCCAACTATGTGACCCCCCCCGGACTGTAGCCTGCCAGGCTCCTCTGTCGATGGGATTTCCCAAGCAAGAATACTGGAGTGGGTTGCCAGGCCCTTCTCCAGGGGATCTTCCCAAATCAGAAACGTGGAACCCGGGTCTCCTGCATTGCAGGCGGATTCATTACCATCTGAGCCTATATGTATCAATCATATGTCTACTCATTCAATCATAGGAAATTTTTCTTGGGGAATATCTAGGGCTTCCCTTGTGGCTCAGATAGTAAAGAATCCGCCTGCAATGTGGGAGACCTGGGTTCGATCCCTGGATTGGAAAGATCCCATGGAGAAGGGCATGGCAACCCTCCTCAGTACTCTTGTCTGGAGAATCCCCATGGACAGAGGAGCCTGGCAGGCTTCAGTCCATGGGGTCACGAACAGTCGGACATGACTGAGCCACTAAGCACAGAGCAGGTGTTGTTTAATAAAGAAGTATTCGTTTATTTGTAGCAACTTGGATGCACTGAGAGATTATTGCAGTAAGTCAGAGTGACAAATCTTATCTAAAATATGACAAATGAACCTGTCTACAAAACAGAGAACAGAATGGTACACACAGAGAACATACTTGTGGTTGCCAAGAGAGAGGGTTTGGGGGGAGGGATGGAGTTGTAGACTGGGGTTAGCAGATGTAAGCCATTATATGTGGAATGGATAAACAACAAGCCCGTCTCTTATGATAAAGCACAATGGAAAAGAATGTAAAAAAAGAATGCATATATGTGTATAATTGAATCACTGCTGTACAGCAGAAAGCAACAACATTGTAAATCAATTGCAATTTAATGGTTTAAAGTTCTTAAAAAAAAGAGAAATGTTCATCTAAAGGTTGTAGATATGAGGGGATTGGCACATGAGAAGGAAGCTCCCTCCTTACCCCCTACCTCCAGTGATGGTACTTACGGAGATAAGCCTTGTTTTGAGAGCAAACTTGGCTACCTTACTAATTATTGGACTGACAGTCTGCTGATTCCCACTAGCAGAGCTGTACCAGCTGTTAACATTTTTTTAATACTTCTGATCAGTTGGTGAGCAGGGCAACTCCCAGCCCACCCCTTCTTCCTGTGCTCCCGTCCTCCACAACCCTAGTTCTCCCCACAATCCAGGTCACTGCATGGCCCGGGAGGACCCTCAGGATACTGCCCAATCTTGCACCAAGGTCTGTTCTGATGGCTCAGTGCCCCTGACATACCAGTTTCTAAATATTTTGAATGCCATCCCTTTTCAGGCTGCCAGAGAAGTGAGTACAGTCACCAACTGTGCATGCACTTTTCTGGCTACTGAACAATACTGTTTGTGGAGCTAAGTATAAACACTGATGAAATTTTAAATAGGCCCTTTATCTTATCAACAAGTTTAATTTAGACTAAAACTGTTTAAATACACTTATTATTATTATTCTTTAATCTGTCTGAATGCCTTTGGACTCTTCATTAAAAATATCTGTAGAATCTTGTCGTTCACAATCTCCACATCTATCTTCGTGTTCCAAAGGCCAGTAATACCTCCTGCAGTAATACCCTGGCCTCCTTCCTAAACGGCCTTCTGGCTTCCACTCTTGTTCCCAATAGGCTCTTCTCAGCATAGTCCTCAGTTCCAGCATAAACAGAAGCCAGATCATGTCACTAGTCTGCTGAAAATTCTCCAACTGCTGCCATCTTCTCCAGACTAAATGCCAAAGTGCACACAGTCCACACGGCCCATCTGGCCCTACTTCCCCTCTGAACTCATTTTCTTGTATCCCTCCTCTGTTCACTCATAACAGCCATACAGGGCTCCCTGTTCTTTCTTGAACCCACCACATATGCTCCCACCTTAGGGTCTTTGCACTGGCTGCTCCTCCAGGGGCACTAAAGATTTTTCAGACTCTGGTGAAGCAAGGGCACTGACTATGCAGATGGTGGTCCTTGATTTAAGTGATTGCAATATAAAGTGATTCCAACAGCCTTCCCATAATGTATTTGCTGAACATCAGTGCTGTCTCAGCATAGATGACAACTTTGCAAGAGATGCTTGCAAGCCTAATTCTTTCACTTCTTTCAAGTCTTTGTTTGACCAGGGCTTGGCATAGAGAAAGCCCTCATTAAATATTGGCTGAATCAAAGAATTGTAGTTTGTATGTAAAGATATAATATGTGAGCTACCTATATGGAGTTTCCTGCTTAATCAACCAATCTAGTAGATGTTCATTCACTCAAAAGAACAGCTTACACACAATGCAATTTAAATTTCTGTTATGTGCAGACTCTTTAACAGATATATTGAAAAGAAAATGATAAAAATATTTTAAGAGTCTACCTTTCCTAATTTAAATCTGCTGGCAACATTTTATAACAGTCAAGGTCTTGACAAATAAAGTGGATGATCAAAATCAGAGTGCTAAACATGATTTATATTTTACTGAAACCATGTAGCCATTGAAACCCCCATCAAACAAATTCCACCTCTGAAACTGCCCTTTCCTTCACACTTAAGGCCTCCTGCCATGAGCTATGGATGTAGGAGGTTCAGTTCTGAGCAAGAAGCATCTATTACTGTTAAACAAGATCAACAACAGGCTCTCAGATTCAGAGAGCTGAAGGCTAGCCATGCCTCGGTGGTGAGGCTGAGTCCCAGATGGAGCTGTTCCTTCACATCTGTGAACTTACTCGACTGCTGACTGAGGTGACGCTGCGGGTGCTGGGGGCCGGTGACCTCGGAGTGCCTGGGGTCATGCCATTGCTCCGGACACTCTTTGGAGTCTCAGGACCAGCTTCTGGCTCATTGAAATCTGATGAACCAGTGCTTCCCCTAAATGAGAAAAAACATTCTGACTTTAAAATGGAAGTGGAGCAGTGACCAAAGACATAGTCAGGGAAAACTCCCCAGAAAACAATGGCAACACGTGGACCACCTGAGGTACACCTTCAGAGGCTCATGAGGTTCAATGCCATTTGTCTGACTCCAGCGTCTTTGTAATTGAACTTACCTCTCCAACTATTTTCCCCACTGCTCAGAACTCTTCTAGCCAGCCCAGGTTGCCAACTATTTTTTCAACTCACCATGCTTGCTCATGCTCCTGCTTCCACTTCTAAGGTTTTTGTTCACATTCTCCCCACCTGATAAGCCTTGTCATTCTCGGTTTATCCAAATCCTCCCATCCTTCAAGGGCCAAATGAAGTCCAGCCTCCCTGACTGTGCCTTCTCTGTCCATCACAGACCTTGCCAACCTCAGCTCTACTCAATTCCTGGTGACCTACAGTCTTTCCCAGACTGTGTAGAAGTTGCCCACATAATATCTTCTTTGGCTGCTTAAAAGATATGTGGGCCTTGGGACCTCTTTCAACATGAGCTCCTCGGGGACAGAGTTGATGACACACTTACCATGACACCTCCAGCACCTTCACAATATCTTGGTGCAAAGGATGCACTCAGTACATATTTAATCAAAGATTGGCAATTACATTTTATTTCTCAGTGTTTTAGTGACTGACTCATGGTACACATTTAATAAATGAAGGCTAAAAATAATGACATTTTTGTAAGTGAGTTTGATTCACTTTTATGTTTGCTAAAATGGATTCAATTCCATTCAGTAATGATTCATTAAAAAAAAAAAAAAAAACAGTTCCTACCTGGAGGTGATCGCAATTTTCTTATTAAATGGAGTTTCATAAGTAAATAAGTGTTGACAAATTAGAGTTTAAGGGAAGTGTTTGTCCTTTCATTCTTTGCCATCAGTGAGCACAAAATATGCTCAGTAGTAAAACGTAAGCCCTTGTGAATTTCACTCAGTTACTATTTTAATAATTTATAAGTGCGCCTGTAATAACAAAATCTTCTTATTAAAGCACAACAGTGACAGTTTAGACAGATTAGAGCTCACAGTTGAGCCAACTGGAGGAGAGACTTATAGGAATAAAGGAAGGGCATATTTTAAAGAGAATGATGGCACATGGGTCATTAATAGAAGAAAAATCTGACAGAAGAATTAGCAATAAACATTGGAGCTGTTAATCACAGCTTGTAACTTTTTTCAAGGCTCTGCACCAGATAAGCCACCAAAATAAAATATGCCCTGATTGATACAACCAGCCACCACAACTATTGAGATTTATGCAAACAGCAGCTGCATTTACTGAGTATTGTCTAGGTGTTCGACGGTCTCCATTCCACAACATTCATTTTTTTTTCTTGAAAAATAAAAAAGTATGAACATTCATATTTTACAGATGAAGAAACTGAGGCTTAGAGAGGTTAGGCACTTATTCCACACATGCATACCAAATTAGTATTAATAACATACAGAGTTAATATTAACATATGATAAAGTCAGAATAAAAACAGAATTATATGCTTTCCAAAGACAGCATTCAAGCTCATGCTAGTTCTTCAAATTGTTTATGCATCATTTTGCCAATCAAATTGTTACACCAGGCAGGTTCTACATGGATAGAATGTAGAAGAGGAATGCTATCAAGGAGAAGATAATTAAAGGATTGAGAGAGCTGGGAGTTAGTTTCTTAGAATTTGATTGAGTGAGCTCAGAAAATTTTCTGGGTAGCAGTCCTTCAATACTACACAGAGACAGTCCCTGACAGGTTCTTTCTAGAACTGGTGGTCTGAATAAATTATAGTACTATGGACTCTGCTCAGAAAGGGTCTATGACTGTGTCTTTTGTGTCTGATGACAAGAAAATAAAATTTGGGGATTAAATAGATTGATATAGTTTGAAATTCTTTGGTGATTTCCCTGAGCCCTCCAATCTCAGGTGCTACATTTCTATATTTGGTAACAGTTAACAATGTTTATTACTTTACTAGCGTGTGAGATGAGTGCAATTGTGTGGTAGTTTGAACATTCTTTGGCATTGCCTTTCTTTGGGATTGGAATGAAAACTGACTTTTTCCAGTCCTGTGGCCACTGCTGAGTTTTCCAAATTTGCTGGCATGTTGAGTGCAGCACTTGGAAGGAAAGTTATGACCAACCTAGATAGCATATTCAAAAGCAGAGGCATTACTTTGCCAACAAAGATCCATCTAGTCAAGGCTATGGTTTTTCCAGTGGTCATGTATGGATGTGAGAGTTGGACTGTGAAGAAAGTTGAGTGCTGAAGAATTGATGCTTTTGAACTGTGGTGTTGGAGAAGACTCTTGAGAGTCCCTTGGACTGCAAGGAGATCCATCCAGTCCATCCTAAAGGAGATCAGTCCTGGGTGTCCTTTGGAAGGAATGATGCTAAAGCTCAAAGTCCAGTACTTTGGCCACCTCATGCGAAGAGTTGACTCATTGGAAAAGACTCTGATGCTGGGAGGGATTGGGGGCAGGAGGAGAAGGGGACGACAGAGGATGAGATGGCTGGATGGCATCACTGACTTGATGGACGTGAGTCTGAGTGAACTCTGGGAGTTGGTGATGGACAGGGAGGCGTGGCGTGCTGCGATCCATGGGGTCGCAAAGAGTCGGACACGACTGAGTGACTGAACTGAACTGAACAATGTTTATACCTTTCCCAAGTGATGCTGTTCTTTCTCACAAGTTCAACAGAGAAAGGGCTTAGAGACCTACCCAGGGATGCTGTACACTGCCCAGAGGTTCTCTACTCTGACAGTAATACTACCAAAAATAAGTCTATCCCTACTGTTTTAGGTTTAAAAAAAAAAGTGCAAGTCACTCAGCCATGTTCAACTCAAAAAAAGTGAAAGTGTTAATTACCTAGTCGTGTCTGACTCTTTGTGACCCCATGGTCTGTAGCCCACCAGGCTCTCTGTCCATGGAATTCTCCAGGCAAGAATACTAGAGTGGGTTACCATTTCCTCCTCCAGGGGACCTTCCCGATCCAGGGATTGAACCCATATCTCCTGCATTGACAGGTGGATTCTTTACCATCTGAGCCTCCATACTGTTTTAGGTAAAGTCTCAAAAGAGAAAGGGTTGGACTGAATCTTGCAGAAATGAACCAAAAGATTATGATCCAAGGGAATTTGTGTGGGTATTTCTGCTTATGTCTGTGATGAAGGTCTTCCCAGACCCAGGTGGTCTTGGAAAAGTCTCCACCACGGATTAGCCTCCCTAGAACCCAAAGTCCCATTTATGTGGAAGCTCTGGCAGAAGTTGATTACATGTGGTGATGACATTCAAGAGGCTCTCCTGTAATAAGCAGGGGAAAAAAAGTCTTGTGCCTCATAAGCCAGCCATTTGAAATTACTGTTGCCAGAAGTATTATCTTAAAAATGACATACACTTTCACATTTATCCCTGACATTTACTGTGAGCTTAATAATATTTTCCTCTCAGTTGAATGCTTCATTTGATTAAACTAAAAAAAATTTAGTCTAATGAGGCAGAATATCATAAATACTTGTGTGCCAACTCTTTCAGATGTTATGCAAAATCTGACATAAAATATGTGAATCTTTGCCACTCAAATAGGAAGAGTATAAAAGCCTCCTCAAGTCAAAAATAGAGAAATTTAAAGTTCAATTAAGAAAAGAGCTATTTTGGATCCACATATCATGTTGAAGTGAAGTCGCTCAGTCGTGTCCGACTCTTTGCAACCTCATGTACTGTAGCCTACCAGGCTCCTCTGTCCATGGGATTTTCCAGGCAAGAGTACTGGAGTGGGTTGCCATTTCCTTCTCCAGGGGATCTTCCTGACCCAGGGATCAAACCCAGGTCTCCTGCATTGTAGGCAGACGCATTACCGTTTGAGCCACCAAAGAAGCTATACATCATGTTAGTGATATTTAAATTAGAAATATTAGAAATCAGTTCTAACAAACCTTGAAGCTAAAATCTGCTTAGGGGAAAACTGACAAGAAAGGGATACATTCCTTTCGACCTAAAAGGCCCAAAGTATGGGGAATGTGACACTGTCTGGGGAGCTTGGAAATTCTGAGTTACTTGAAATACACATTTCCTAGGGCAGGAAAGAGTTTCCATTATTTTAGCTTACTTTTAAAAAGCCTTCTGTTTTGTTATCTCTAATTTCATGCTGGCCTCAAACCTTGATAATGGCTTCCTAGATATATCAATTTCTAGGTAAAGAATTCAAGGAGAAGGGACAGAAACTCTAATTTAACAAGTTCGCTTTCTGGTTTACAGTGTGGTCTCCCAGGAGTTGAAGCCTGCAAAGAATTTCCCAGGATTCAACCTTCCCAGAGCAGACTGACAAGGTTGAGCCTGTGCCTGCCTGCGAAAATGAGTGTTTTCATAAAAGATCAGCCAAAGACAGCATTAACCTGAAAGATACCATGCTCACTGGGACAATGAGGCTAGGGCATAACATAACACTAAGATGATATGATATACATTCTGCAATTTAAATGCCTTTCTAACTCCTTTTAGTTAATTTGAGATCTGAAATAAACACCTGAGAGACAGGCAAGAGAGGTTGTAATTAGAAAGTGAAGAGAGCCTGTTAAATGAGAAAGAGGTGCTAAAAATGAGAAACAAAAGGGAAAAAAGCTGAACATGGCTCAACCTTCCCGTTTTTGGAGATCCCCAACTGCAACTTCTTTGTCCCCACTGTCTTATGGGTGGCGGGTGGCCCTCACCCTTGGCTGCATATCAGAAACACCGTAGGAGCTTTTAAACAACCCCGTGTTCAGGCTGCACCCAAAACTAACCACATCAGACCCTCTGGGCATGGGATCTAGGCATCAAGATCCTTTCCCACCACTCACCACTCCCCCATCACCAGTGACTGCAATATGTAGCCAAAGCTGAGAAACACTGGTCTCACCTGCAGGTGAGTTTGTTTCTATAGGGCCAAACCACACAACAAGTGGGATCTTCCCTGACCAGGGATCGAGCCTGTGCCCTGCACTGGGAGCATGGAGTCTTAACCACTGGATGCCAGCAAAACTCCCACTGTACTATTCCTCCCTCTCATACCACGATTATTTAGCACACTGCTTGCATCAAGAGACCTGAGCTATCCTCATGGCTTAGAATGTGATGAATGGAAGGATGCTTTCTGTGTCAGTGAGTAAATGTGTGGCACCAGAAGAGTCAGCAAACTATGGCCCCTGGATGGAACTGGGGTCACCACTTGTTTTTGTATAACTTGTGAGCTAAGAGTGATTTTACATTTTCAAGTGGTTGAAAAAATTTAAAAGAAGAATATTTTATTAACATGTAAGAATTACGTGAAAGTCGCATTTCAGTGCCATAAATAAAGTTTTATTAATATGCAGGCATTCACATTCACTTTATACATTGTATACAGCTGCTTTTACAAAACTGCCAACTAAAAATTGGCGCTTGCCATTTGTCTCTATAAGAATGAAATCATTTAGCCACTGCGGTCACCGACCTTCAAATACCTTAAAAGGATTCCAGGGTGGAGATCAGGAATGAGGCACTCTGTGCCTCGTATCTATAAAATTACTAAAATCATTAATAGTGACATCTGTTCCTTTTGACTGGCAACAATCTTCTGCCAAAATCTGTGTTTGACTGCATGTACCCTCTTCACTAAAATCAAATATAATACTGACTGACCTTCCCCTTTGCCTCTTTGGAGCAGTTTCTCAGAGCTATCTGAGAGGCTGTCTCCAGGGCTGTAGTCCTCATTCTTCCCCAAATAAACCTTAACTCACAGCTCTCGGGTTGTGGGTTGTTTTTTTTGTTTGTTTGTTTGTTTTTTTCAGTTGACACTCTAACAGCAGAGTGAGTAGTTGAGACAGACACCATCTGGCCCCCAAACCCAAAAGGATTAACAATCTGTTGTTGTTTGGATGCTCAGTTGTGTCCAACTCTTTTTGACCCCAGGGACTGTAGCCCACCAGGCTCCACTGTCCATGGAATTCTCCAGGCAAGAATACTGGAGTGGGTTTCCATTTTCTTCTCCAGAGGATCTTCCTGCCCCAGGGATTAAAGTTGTGTCTCCTGCACTGGCAGGCAGATTCTTTACCACTGAGCCACCAGGGGACAATCTGTGCCTTTACATAAACGTTTGCTGACCCCTGTGTGTGTGCCTGAGAATACAGGCTCGTGAACACACAGGTATGTGTGTCTCCACTTAAAAACCAAACTCTTGAGACTTCCATGGTGGTTCAGTGGTTGGGACTCTAAGCTTTCACTGCATGGAGGGTTCAGTACCTGGTTGAGGAACAAAGATCCTTCATGCCATGAATGGTGGCCAAAAATTAACAAAAATTAATTAAATAGGTAAATAAATGAATACCAATCTCTTTGGAGAGGTCAATACATCCCAAAGCAATGAACAATACATGTGTGTTTGTGTGTGTGTTAATTGCTCAGTCATGCCCTACTCTTTGCAACCCAGGCTCCTCTGTCCATGGAATTTTCCAGGCAAGAATACTGGAATGAGTAGCCATTCGATTTTCTAGGGGATCTTACCAACCCATGGACTGAACTCAGGTCTCTCACATGGCAGGTAGACTCTTTACTGTACTTAATGCACAAACAAAACATCTTAAGAGCTTTTGACCACTGAATTAGAGAAGCAGAGAAATACAGAAGAACTGGAAATTCATTAAGCAGTTTGTCTTGCTGAAGTTTCCTCTGAAATCACTGATTTTATGTGTCTGAATAACATACATTTTCCTTCTTTTTCCTTTTTGGAGAAAGGACAAATATAATACAATGTGGGAGGTGTTCAGTGAAATTTTGTTCAATGAATTAGTGTTAAGAACATAAAGAGCCTTGATCATTCAATTTACTAAAACAAAAGCTGATTTGTTTGATGGTCTTAAAATGTTTAGGGCTTCCTCAAAATATCTCGTTTCTTTAAAAAGACTCTCTAAAATGGAAGAGACAGTCATCATGTAGGAGGGACTCTGGGTATGAGGAAAAAGAAATTAAGGACAAGTAGAAATCTCAGTCTGATAAGATTTTGTCATTCACAATCACAACAAAATCCTGTTCCTATGTCTTGTTTTTAAAGAATAGCTGGAAGCCAGCTGGACGAGAGGCCAGCAGCCATGACAAATATTGGGTGGACTAGAAGTTATAAGTGAGAAAGCCAATTGCCCTCACCTCAGAATTTAGCTTTCAGCAACTAAATGGAACAAGCACTTACTCTGTACTTAGTATTGGGTTGGCCAAAAAGTTTGCTTGGCTCGTGTTTTTCCAAAGAAACTTAAAAACCTGAGTGAACTTTTTGGCCAACCCTATAGTTTGGATTTCCTAAACTCTTGTTCTACCTGGGATGCCACATTGCTTATGAGAAAAAAGCTATCAAGGTATCAAAAGCCGTCCACATCCTATTCAATGAAGCTCTCCAGCTCATCTTTTGTAAACCACATTTCAATTTTATACTCTAAAAACTCTGAACTGGGACTTCCCTGGTCCAGCGGGTTAAGAATTCGCCTGCCAATTCACGGGGCACAGGTTCGATGCCTGATCCAGGAAAATGCCACGTGTCACAGGGTAACCGAGCCTGTGTGTCATGATTACTGAAGCCCAAGCACCCTAGAGTCTATGCTCCACAAGAGAAACTACCACAGTGAGAAGGTCCTGCATCACAGCTAGAGAGTAGTCCTCACTCACTGTAACTAGAGAAAACCTGGGTGCAGCAACAAAGACTCAGCAAAGTCAAAACTAAACAAATGAATAAAAATAAAGATGATAGCTAGAAAAAAAAAAAACATTAAAATATTTTTTTTTAAAAATCCCTGAACTGTTTGTTTTCTAGCACATGCAAAATTGCTTTATGTATCTTTTCCTTTGAACTTTCTGGTTCCTCTGTCTAGGATGTTCTTCTCACCTCTCTTTGTGTGGCCACATCCTCCTCACTCCTTCAGATTGCTTAGGCATCATTTCCATGAAGCTCCTCTGATTCTTCTGGATGGTTAAATGCCTGTCTCTGGTTTTTCCATAGCATGCAGGTTATCTTTTTATCATGATACCATGTTGTTGTTCAGTCGCTCAGTCATGTCCGACTCCTTGTGACTCCATGGACTGTAGCACGCCAGGTTTCCCTGTCCTTCACCATCTACAGGAGCTTGCTCAAACTCATGTCCATCGAGTCAGTGATGCCATCCAACCATCTCACCCTCTGTCGTCCCCTTCTTCCCCTGCCTAGAATATTTCCCAGCATCAGGGTCTTTTCAAATGAGTCAGTTCTTCACATCAGGTGGCCAAAGTATTAGAGTTTCAGCTTCAGCATCAGTCCTCCTTCCAATGAATATTCAGGACTGCTTTTCTTTAGGACAGACTGGTTGGATCTCTTTGTAGTCCAAGGGACTCTTAAGAGTCTTCTCCAACACCACAGTTCAAAAGCATCAATTCTTCAGTGCTCAGCCTTCTTTATAGTCCAACTCTCACATCCATACATAACTACTGGAAAAACCACACCTTTCACTATATGGAATTTGGGGGCAAAGTAATGCCTCTGCTTTTTAATATGTTGTCTAGGTTAGTCATAGTTTTTCTTCCAAGGAGCAAGCGTCTTTTAATTTCATGGTTGCAGTCACCATCTGCAGTGATTTTGGAGCCCAAGAAACTAAAGTCTGTCTCACTGTTTCCATTGCTTCCCCATCTATTTGCCATGAAGTGATAGGACCGGACACCATGATATTCGTTTTTTGAATGTTGAGCTTTAAGCCAGCTTTTTCACTCTCCTCTTTCACTTTCATCAAGAGGCTCTTTAGTTCCTCTTTGCTTTCTGCCATAAGGGTGGTGTCATCTGCATATCTGAGGTGATTGATATTTCTCCCAGTTATCTTGATTTCAGCTTGTGCTTCATCCAGTCCGGCATTTCACATGATGTACTCTGCATATAACTTAAATAAGCAGGGTGACAATATACAGCCTTGACGTACTCCTTTTCCTATTAGGAACCAGTCTTTTGTTACATGTCCACGTGTAACTGTTGCCTCTTGACCTGCATATAGGTTTCTCAGGAGGCAGGTAAGTGATCTGGTATTCCCTTTTCTTGAGGAATTTTCCACAGTCTGTTGTGATCCACACAGTCAAAGGCTTTAGCATAGTCAATGAAGCAGAAGAGGATGTTTTTCTGGAATTCTCTTGCTTTTTCTTTGATCCACTGGATGTTGGCAATTTGATTTCTGGTTCCTCTGCCTTTTCCACATCCAGCTTTAACAACTGGAAGTTCTCAGTTCACAAAATCTTGAAGACTCACTTGGAGAAGTTTGAGCATTACTTTGCTACCATGTGAAATAAGTACAATTGAGCGGTAGTTTGAACATTCTTTGCCATTGCCTTTCTTCAGGATTGCTGAGTTTTCCAAATTTGCTGGCATACTGAGTGCAGCACTTTAACAGCATCATCTTTAAGGATTTGAAATAGCTCAACTGCAATTCTATCACCTCCACTAGCTTTGTGTGTAGTGATATCATATTGTCTTGAAACTGTTTAGTCATCCCAACCTTCCCTGACAAATTGGAAGTTCACCAAGCGATAGAAAAGCAGCATTGTCTAAGAACTTCCACATTTACCACTTGGCATATAGTACTAGGGGGCTTCCCTGGTGGTTCAGTCAGTAAAGAATCCACCTGCAATGCAGGAGATCTGGGTTTGATCCTTGGGTCAGAAAGATCCCCTGGAGAAGGAAAGGGCAACCCATTCCAGTATTCTTCCCTGGAAAATCCCATGGACAGACGAGCCTGGCAGGCTACAGTATGTGGGGTCACAAGAGTCAGACTCAACTTAGCAACGAAATGAACACATACAGTACTAGGCCAATAACACTGGCAGAGCTATATGTTGAATTTATTTGTATAAATAAAATGCATAGGTGAGCGAATCATTTAGCTCTACTCCTCAGTGATCGAACAGAAGAAGAAAGGCCATTACTCTGTCTTAGCTACCGAGCATGTAACATGTCACCTAATACACCTTAGGTAAGAGTGAAGTAAGTCAGAAAGAGAAACCCATTAATGCATGTATGTGGAATCTAGAAAAATGGTACAGATGATCCTAGTTCCAGGGCAGAAGTAGAGACAGAGATGTGGACATGGGAAGTGGGGAAAGGAGGGTGGGACAAATTGGGAGATTAGGATTGACACATATACACAACCGTGTGTAAAACAGAGAGCTAGTAGGAAGCTCTTGTGTAGCACAGGGAGCTCAGCTCAGTGCTTTATGATGATGGAGAGGGGTGGGGTGGAGGAGGGAGGGAGGTCCAAGAGGGAGGGGATCTATGTATACAAATAGCTGATTTGCTCTGTTGTACAGCAGAAACTAAACACAACATTGTAAAACAATTCTACTCCAATTTAACAGAAAGAATGTAGAACCCAGGGGTAGTTCAACCTAAGTATGGTGTCAAGGGTCTGGCTGAACTCCCGATCTCCATACTGCCTCACATTATTGACGTTTATAATGAGGAAAGTCACATGTATACAAAGAAAACACAAATCAGGGGCTCCAGCGGTGTGAGACACTGCACCTTTGGAGGAGGTCTGAGAGCAGCTATGGGGGCATGCTGCAGCAGAGGGCAGTGTCCCACCCATTCCCGCTCAGCACTCCCCTTTAAGCACAGAACTCTGTTAACTATGAACACACACAACTCTACCAGAGAGGATTTCTTTTCAATCCCAAGAGCCTGGAGCTCCTGTGCACAGAACAAGTCAGAATAAGTAAGAGATCTTCCCAACTCAGGGATCGAACCTGGGTCTCCCACATTGCAGGCAGATTCTTTACCATCTGAGCCACCAGGGAAGCCCACTCTAGACCTCATGTAACTCTAATGGATACAGCCACAGTTCAAGTAAATCATATACTCTCATAACTCCAATATTTCTCACCTCTTCTGTCACCTGTCCATCACTTCATGGAAGGAAGAGTCATTTTTCTCAGGACACCAGGATTTTGCGAATTGCTTTAGGCTTAGTATTTGTGAAGCTTGTGGCTTTAATTGCTCACCCTTTGCTGCCACTAAGAAGGGCTGAGCTTACTCAAAGCAGGTTAAAATAGGAAGAAAGGAATTAGCACCAGACAAATTAAGCAGAAGCACAGGAAAGAGATGAAAGTAATTTTCCCTTGGAGAACAGTCCTTATAACCATTATTCTTTTGCGTCACAAAACTCTCACAGCTAGTATTACAAAACGAACTGGGTGTACTTTTAGAGATGTACTATAAATTTGAACAATTTTTAAAGCCTGGTAAGGAAAGGAGTTTTCTCAGAGCATTAGAAACTAGCTATACAGCATTTTATCTACTGCACAAAACAAACCAGTATTAACTTTGTGGAAGTGGTCCTGACTCAGAGCTAAAACACTCCCAGCTTGCTAATATTTCAAATAGTAGTAAGAGGATGTTGCCTAATTGCCATCTTAATCTCAAAGATGTTAATGAAAATGATGTTGGGGACAGAAAGATGATTTTACTTCTGATGAAAAAAGGATGCGTCACATAATGACAGAATGGGTTTCATCAACTTATTTTGCCCAAAATAATAGACATGAAGAAAGCATGACTTTTTTAGTCATTAAGATAGCAAACATGTCTTATTTACCAGAAGGAAAAAGAGAGAGAGAGACAGAGGGAGAGGGTGAGCCAGAGGGAGGGAGCTGGGGGATGGGGTGAGAATGAGGATCATCAGCTAAGAAGGTAAGGGCTGCTGTGAATGGTGTGGTTTCTGCTTTTGGATCAGAGCCAACCAAATCAGCTTGTGAAGCTTCACAGAGACTGTGACAGTCAGTCCTGGGCCTCCCAGAGAGCAATTAAGAACAACTGGATAAAACTAGAATGCGCTTGGGCAGGGGGTGGGGTTGGGGGACAGGAAAAACTGGTTGGTTGTCAGAGGTACAGGTTCCTGTGGTTCAATACTTGCCGTATCCTCCACTGTCATGATAGAAATGCTGCTGAGAAACACAGCAGCATCCTTTATCCATCTTCTTACTGAACAAAATCAATTTTTCAGTTCTAAGTTCCACTCTTCCTGTATTTTAGGGGACAGTATTGATGTCCCCTCCAGATTCCCTCAGCTCCCTTGCAGCAGGCTCCACCCACCCATCCCAAGCTTCTGGGTACTTTTCTGCTAATGATTTGCACTTATGATGTTCAGAGCTTTGCCTTTAGCACTGGAGGCCAAGCATGCCTTGAAGTATGCCTCCCCTGACCCTCAGGGGTTTATCTGAATCAGATAAACAATCAAGAATTTTTTAGTATAAAAATATACTACTATTTATATAGTACATACAAATAAGATTTCATGAAACATATTTTTTTTTAGTTTTTTACCTGAAAATAAATTTAACTGGACATCCTGTATCATCATTTGCTAAATCTGGAAACCCAATCTAAGGGAACCTATAAACAATGACTTATTGGGACAGAAGTGCAATGGTCCAGCTCCTCAAAATGTAAAAATCTAGAGATACCAATATTTTATGCCCCAGAATCTCTTGCAGGATTAAGCTGAGTTCTCAAACTCATACCTCACCAGAGACAGCAAATTGTTCATCTTCTTCGCTTTTTAAAAAAATTGAGGTAAGTAAGCCAGAAAGAAAAACACCAATACAGTATACTAACACACATATATGGAATTTAGAAAGATGGTAATGATAACCCTATATTCGAGACAGCAAAAGAGACATAGATGTAAAGAACAGACTTTTGGACTCTGAGGGAGAGGGGGAGGGTGGGATGATTTGGGAGAACGGCATTGAAACATGTATACTATCATGTAAGAAACGAGTCACTAGTCTAGGTTCGATACAGGATACAGGATGCTTGCGGCTGGTGCACTGGGATGACCCAGAGAGATGATATGGGGAGGATGGTGGGAGGGGGGTTCAGGGTTGGGAACTCATGTACACCTGTGGTGGATTCATGTCAAGGTATGGCAAAACCAATACAGTATTGTAAAGTAAAAAAATATAAAAAAGAAAAAGAAAAAAACAATTGAGGAGTAGTTGCTTTACAATATTTTGTTGGTTTTTCTGCTTACAGCAAATTGAACCAGCTCTATGTAGACATAGATCCCCTCCCTCTTGAACCTCCCTCCATCCCACCCAGCTAGGTCACTTACTCCCTTGCTGGTAGCTCCCAGAATCATTTCAATTAACAAATTACTCACTTAGGAATCCTTGTCTGAGGATTCATTTCTAGGAGAGTAGGATTTTTTTTAAACTTTTTATTTTGTATTAGGGTATAGCCAATTAGCAGACAATATTGTGACAGTTTCAGAAGAACAGGAAAGGGACTCAGCCATGTATATATATGTACCCATTCTTCCCTAAACTCCCCTCCCCTCCCATCCAGGCTGCCACATAACACTGAGCAGAGCTCCCTGTGCTATCTAGTAGGACCTTTTTGGTTATCCATTTAAGTATAGCAGTGTGTACATGTTCATCCCAAACTCCCTAACTATCCCCTTCCCCCATTCATCTCCCTAGCAACCATAAGTTCCTTCTCTAAGTCTGTGAGTCTATTTGATTTTTGTTGTTGTTGTTGTTGTTTTCAGTATTAGCTAAGACTTCTTTTTTAAGGATTTAAGATAGATATCTCACAAATCACACCACATTGACAACTCATCACAGCGTGAAAGGAATTAGGAATCACTGCCTTGAAGAGCATTCTGTTTGTTGATTACAGTTCACATTTATATGCCTTTAGAAGAACAAAACTCAGCTGTCTCATGTGTCGAGTCCCGAGAAATCAGTGAAGAGCCATTTGCCATGTTCCTCTGAGAGGCTGCTGTGCCTTGCCTAAGCCATTCATGCATTTCCCTGCTTTGAAACTCCTGAAAAGAAATAAAGTCTAACCAGGCATTTGAAAAACAATCATTTCCACTCCGATATGAGTTTTTAAAAATGATGCTCAAGCCCAGCTGCTCCAGGAAAAGAGCAATGAACTATGAAGAAATACGCATGGAAGAGGAGAAGGGGGAATTAACTGCTAAGCTAGGCCAGGTAATAGATGGCAGAGGCTAGAATCTTGCAAATTCTCTTTTGGGGAATCTGCTGTTACAGGGGAGGCTGCAGTTCTGCTTGAAGATCCTAATGAGAAAAGAAGGTCTGCAAGCTTAACTACTTGGCTTTGCAGAATTCCTCCAGCTCCAAGAAAATAAAAAAGAAGTTAACACCTTTTAGGGATGGGAGTGAAGAAAAGATAGGCCAACTCCTGCTCCCACTTCCTAAGGAATAATTTGGGGATAATATAACTCATCTCACAGTGGCAGTCCTTTAATGAATGAGTCATCATTGTGATAAATACATGTTTCAGGAAAAGGACATTTTGCTGTACTGATCTCCCAAACATGTTGACTCTCCTTCTTACTGGGAAGACAACATCTTGACTCTCCTTCTTATTGGGAAGACATTGTTCTTGGCCTGGTTCAGTCGAAGCACCCTGACTATTATTAATATATTCTATCTCTAAACCAAGGTACCCTGACCATTATATTCTATCTATTGATCTTGGGTATTTACAATCTCAAAGATAAAGTCTATTTAGGGACAACCTTCCAATTTACAGCAAGAGACCCCGGGACAATACACCAGTCTTTGGTGAAACATGTCCATATGGCTTTATAGCTTTACGTGTGTGGTTCTTTTTATGCATGGATTTTTTTTTTTTTTACCCATAGTAAATACTACAGTACACCAGGATCCTCATTTGGGTAAATCCTTGGATATGGAGCTGCATGAGGATACAGAGGAATTGTGGATAGGAAAAGCTTACTGTCAAGTTATACTCGGATTTTTGACAGGCAAAGTGAGGGGGTGGGGTCAGCGCACCTAACTCCTATGTTATTTCAGGGTCAACTGTATCTACATGCAGAACTTGTTAAGACTCAAGGAATAAACCCAGGCAGGTAGATTCCGAAACAACCATGTAAGCACTGTGATATTGGAGAGTATGACCCTTACTCTTAAGTAACTGTAAAATGAAATAATTTAATTTTCTTCATTGAGCCAGGAGACTAAGTGTTTGGAATGGGGGACTCCATCTTTCCTCATTATATAGATATATTGTCCCTTTTAAATGCCAGACTGAAATATGAGCCAAACTAGCTCATCTAGCGAGTCCCCACGAGGCTGAACAAAAATAGCATCTCTAAACAATTTT
This sequence comes from Redunca redunca, assembly GCA_006410935.1. Classification (NCBI taxonomy): domain Eukaryota; kingdom Metazoa; phylum Chordata; class Mammalia; order Artiodactyla; family Bovidae; genus Redunca; species Redunca redunca. The sequence goes on along the minus strand of SJYQ01006809.1, from coordinate 372,814 downwards.
GATCCCTGTCTGAGAGTTAGGAACTCAGCAATCAAAACCAAAAATGAGGTTTTCCTACATAAGGTTTTGTGGGACAAGATAGAGGGCCACCCCAAGAGAAGTCAAAGGAAATGATTTCAAGGACAAATGCAACCAGGGTTTAAAGTATTTTTTATTGTAAAGGAAATATAGCTACATTCTTTGAGAATTTGGAAAGGACTGAATCCAATCATAATCTTTTGATAGTGGGTGAGAAATGATTTATTTTATGTTTTATTTTTTTCTTTGAAGTTTTACATAAAGTGACACAAGTTTGTAGGAATGCTATAGGGGAAAAGATATCAGTATGGACAGTACCTGCACTCTTAATGACCCATGAGGCTAGAGCTTTTTTCTCATCGTTGCCTTTGATAATATACCAGTCATGAAAATCAGCCTTGACTTAGGTTCCAACAGGATAGAGAACATTCAGCCTGATAGGAAATGACTAGGCTCTTGGCTATCTTTTCTCTCTTTACTTTTCTTGACAAGGTGCTAGCTCTATGCATGGGAGATTTGAGGAGCTGGCCCTCTGATAACAAGTTAGAGGTGGTAGAACTATAAAAAAGTGGAATTTGTGGAAATTCTCTAAGGCAATTCAAAGGAAATAATTATTAATTTTTAAAGTTGCAAGGAATGTATTTGACACCTAGGGGTTTCTTTTTCCAAAGCTTAAACAGAAAAAAATCAAGAAATCAATGAAAACAATTTATTTTCCTGGATTTATCCATGTGAACTGCAGCCTTGAGTCCCCCCAAAACATCAAGTCTCAGCCATGCAAGTAACACAGATGATTTTGATAGCTGTAATTCCAGAAATATAAGTGCTTACCATTTCAACTAAAAACTATCCTCCTGGGTTTTCACGTGATGTCTTAGAAGATCTCTGAGAGGGAGTACATTACAGGTATCTATAAGTGTCATTTGGATAGAAATATACAAACATGGGCTTCCCTGGTGGCTCAGACGGTAAAGAATCCACCTGCAATGTGCGAGACCTGGGTTCGATCCCTGGGTTGGGAAGATCGCCTGGAGGAGGGCATGGCAACCCACTACAGTATTCTTGCCTGGAGAATCCCCATGGACACAGGAGCCTGGTGGGCTACAGTCCATGGGGTCACAAAGAGTCAGACACGACTGAAGTGACTGAGCATGAATGCACATACCACCCCTGTCCTCAGTCTATTCCTTTGGCCAATCTGTTATGTGTCTTACCTGTCAGAACCAGGGGCTGACTTTAAACTCCGAAAATTGTGGCTGTCTAAGTCCAAGCTGTAGCTCCGCCCACTTTCAGTTTTTGGAGTAATGATTTCTCCTCTGGTTGCTGATCTGAACTTGCTAAGAAGAAATCTGAAATTACATATATACATACATATATTTAAAAGGAAGATAATAAAACACTTAAGTATATCGTTTTAAGAATACCATTTATTGTACTTCTAACAGTATATAATTCTTCGATGAAGCTGACTTGAGGCTGAGAAATTCTGGGGAGTCCCCATGGCTTCTGCAACAGAGTGTCAAAGGTACCAGCAGAGGCAGTGAGGGCATTCTCCCAAAGTCATACCAGCTGCCGGTAGGCCAGGACTCTGTCCTTCAAAGAAAAATACCATTGACTTTGGGGACTCACCACTATCACCTGAGAATGGAGAAGCACTGCCCAGGCTGAACTTATTTACAGGATGCTGAGAAAAGGGGAGTTGGAACTCACCTTGCTCAGACAGAAGAGCTACGATGATCCTCTGGGATCAACTAATGTAGCAACTTACTAGACTGTAGCTCCATGAGAAGGACAACTCTTGTTCTTGTTTCCTGTCAGGTCCCCTAAGGTTAGAGGGAGGCCTGGCATGAACTACAACCCAGCCAGTTCTTGAGGAATAAGTGACTGCATGCATGCTCCTGGGGTAATAAGTCTGAACAATGGAATGGCTCACACCACATGAAACTTGACTGCATTCCCATTTCCGCAAATTATTTGGAACTTAAGCAAAAAGAGCTTTTCAGAAACTAACATGCAGGTCATGATCCAAGCTACCAAAAGCCTCAAACATGGGTCTTTTCAAATGCACTCACATAAAGACAAACCAAAGCTATTTTCCTTTTGTGTGGTATCAGTAGAGACCAATTCATTTATTTTACTGGCTATAGTTTTCTCATGGGGAAAAATTATTCCAAAGGTACTGGGATGATCTTAATAGGATCTGCCAAGTTGTCTACCAAAGTGTCAGAAGCTTCAGTCTGCCTGGAAATTACATTTTTGGTGAGAATAGCACTTAATATCATGTCAAATGTTGTTACTTTGAGAACCACTGTGTACATGTCCTTACCTCTGCACAGCTGCTTCCAGTGTCTCCTCCATGTGAACTCACTCTTCCTCCTCTTTTATTATCCTGGGCCCTCTCCCTCTTTCAAGCTCCTCATCAAGTCCCACTTAGAATTTGATTCCTTTCCCAATGGTCCCTATGCCCTCCCAACATCAATAATCTAATATTTCATTATTTATTCCCATATTATATCTTTTGTAGTCATACAGCTTCCCTGGTAGCTCAGTGGGGAAAATTCCACCTGCCATGTAGGAAACAGAGGTTCAATCCCTGGGTTGGGAAGATACCCTGGAGAAGGAAATGGCAACCCAGTATTCCTGCCTGGAAAATCCCACGGATAGAAGAGCCTGGCGAGCTATAGTCCACAGGGTTGCTAAAGAATTAGACATGACTGAGCTACTAAACAACAACAACAAACTTCTTGCCATGTGTCAAAAAGGCTATCAGGCCGCTCATACTGCCATCTTAGATTTTCCTAAAATCCTTCTCTACATTATTAACTTTTCAAGTGTGGACCTTTGAATCTTTTCTTTCCAACTAGGTGTTACATTCTTTGACGACAGAACAATCAGATCCCAGTTTGGAGTTTCAGCAGAGCTCAGTCCAGCACTTGGACTCTTTTGACAATTCAGGATGTATATCATTCATGGTACTGTTTAGCTCCTTACTGTCTCCCAGCTCCAGGCTCGCCATTCTGTAACCCACATAGGGATGCCTGGCCTGGGGTCCACACATTCTACCTCCTAGAGGCCCTTGTGGGCTCCACACTGAATTCAGTCAGATTACTGATTGTTTTTGATGCTGAATACTGCAGCACAAAAATAAAAAAAGCCAGTAAAAGAGCTTACAATTAAGAGTGGAGAGAGGGGGTATATCCGGCGAGATCAGTTCATTTACTTTACATTCTTGTGTAAGGAAGGGCTTGATGTCAGAGTGCAAAATCAAGAGTGATGCAGAGGCACAAGCCATTGTGGGAGCCCCAAGGAGAGACAAATAGGTTTAGAATAGTAGCTCAAGATATAGGACATATGGTCCCTCTAGCTATCTTTCCCATTCATTACTGCTAATGAACGAAGTCATGGTTAGTCATGACTGTTTGAGTCAAATGACATTTAGGATTCATGCCTACTCATAGTAAAAGATTCTTTTAAAAAAGAAAAAAAATACACTTTCTGTAGAGACAGATGAAGGCTCAGGGACTGGCAGCCTTTCACATTGGCTTTTGCTGAGAACAAAGCCATCCTACCCAGTGTGCGTGTGTGCGCTCAGTCGTGTCTGGCTGCCACCCCATGGACTGTAGTCCGCCAGGCTCCCCTGGCCATGGGATTTTCCAGGAAAGAATCCTGGAGTAGGTCGCCATATTCCCTTCTCCAGGGGTTCTTCCCAGCCCAGGGACTGAACCACGTCTACTGCATTGGCGGGTGGACTCTTTACTGCTGACTCATCAGGGAAGCCCCACACTACTCAGAACAAACCATAAAGCCACTTGGTATAGATTAGGATTTTCACTACCTGGACCACAAAACTAGCCACCAGCTGACTAAGAAATAGACTATAGAGACTGCAACAGGCAGGGCTATGAAGCAATACTTTGCCCTTTGGGTCCTTTTTAAATTTTTGATGTGGACCATTATTACAGTCTGTATTGAATTTGTTACAGTATTATTTCTGTTTTATGCTTTGGTTTTGTGCCCATGAGGCATGTGGGATCTTAGCTCTCCGACCAGGGACTGAAGTCACACCTCCTGCATTGGAAGGCAAAGTCTGAACCACTGGACCACCAGGGAAGTCCTGCCTTTCAGTCCTTATAACCTGCATTTTGGGGCCAATTGACTTCCCTGATGGAACCTTCTCGTTTCCAGTTTCTCAGCGCCTCCCTATTGGCCTCTCATTCCTATTCTCAGTACTTGACACATAGATTTGCTTTCTGAATGAAGTTAGTGAGGTGGCCAATTCCTTCCTTAAGGAGACCTGCATTTTAAACAGGGGAGACAGTGTTTTAAGCCCTATTAAGAAATCTTGGATTTGGCTGTTTCATACATCAGCACTCAGGTTGGGCGGGTTAGGGAGGGTGGAGGGGTTGGTGTCGACTACAACAAAGGTCGTCATCACCTCCTTACAGGCAACACTGGCCTGAGCATGAAGCCTTCTACTGAGAAATAAAGGGATTCACTTGGTATAAGATCAGATATGTCAAATGAAAGCAAAATCCTCACAGGTTCAGGTCAGAAGGGACCTTTATCTAAAACTGAAAGTAATTAAAACTGCATTTCCTGAGGCAAATGATAAGAGAATGTTACCTCAGTCCAGTCTCTGACCTTTTCTGGGTCACTTAAGTGACATTAGACTTGAAAAACAGAGGAGGCCGGAGGGGGAATGTCTATGTCACAGGTGACTGGGACAAGGATCAAAAATCCCCTTGAAGAGGCTGTGTCTTACCCCTTTCTCCTGGGTCCATCGTGGCTGGCCTTCTGCCCAGCAGAAGGCAAAGCATCTGACTTTTCTGTGTTCTGGCAGGTTTGTTCTTGGCTTTGTATTTCTCCATCTCCTCATTAAAAACAATCAGAAGACAAATTTACACACAAAATGGCAAGAAAGGAAAGCTATTTCCTAGTCTTCATTCATGTTTCTACATTAACACAGGACAGAGCAACTAGCAATGATGTTTCCATCTTACGTTTCCCAGTCACACATGTATTTTTCATGTCAAGTTAAATGAAGATTAAGATTGGGACTCATCTGTGGGAGGTTTGCTGAGATAAGCTTTTTAGAGATAATTGCAATGGAGGAATTAAACATCCTCCTCTGCAAATATTTTTAGGGCAGAGGACCCAAGGTTCATGAGAACTCCAAATACCTAGAGGCTGAATTGGAGCATGGGATTCTAGAAACAATATCATTATTTTGGAGCACATAAGCCAGACTTCCTGGGAGGGTGAGTAGCTGTGCACAAACCTTCTGATGGTCTTTACTGCTGAGGTTTGAGTGGAGGAAGCAGCCAGAACTAACTGCTTCCTTGTAACTTGACTCTGCTCTCTCTGTGGCATTAGTCCCAGGGTTACCCATCTGGGAGAGCCCTGCCTTGCTAGTGTGACACCAAGAAGGGGCCCTGGAAGCAGGTCCAAGCCTCCTGCTAGGCTTCAAAATCAGGGCATTTTTCTCCAGTATGTGAAAGGTGAGATACCCTAGGAACAGACCCACAGATGTCTGCTCCAGCTTTACTGTAGCCCAGATGAGAAAGATGATTCTAAACATACGTTTCACTCAATATTTAAGCAGTTAAATTGTGGTCTGAATGCACAGACTAGCGTTCTCAAAGTGGGGTGTACAGTAAATCCCTACATATGAACAAATTCTGTTCTGAGAGTGTGTTTGTAAGTCCAACAACGTTAGCCTAAGTACCCAACTAATACAATTGGCTGTTATTTATGTGCGAAGTTTGTAATACTTCTATGTGTAATATTTTTATGTGTAATACAACACATAAAAATACAAAAAGAAGACACATTAGTACAGCAGTACAGTTCAACAGCTGGCATATAGGAGCTGGCATTGAGTGAACAGGCAAGAAGAATTACTAAGTGGAAGAGGGACAGGAAGTGGGAGATGGCAGAGCTGAAGGGTGGTCAGCAATAGGAGATGAAGGGCAAGCTGCAATTTCATTCACATCTGATTTAACTGGACATGAAACTGCACATTCACCTGTTTGAGAGTTCACAACTTGAAGGTTCATATGTAGGGAACTTACTGTATTTGCATTTGGTGACAGTATAATTCTTCATTGAGTGAAACTGCCTTGTGCATTTCAGGCCATTTAGCATCCCTCAATGCCACTGATTCCCCCACAGTCATTGGGATAACCAGATAGGGCCCCTAGGATTTCCAAACACTTCCCTAGCCTGATTAGGGGAGGGGGCACATTATAAAATATCAGCCCTTGGTTGAGAATCCCTGGATGAGAAAAAGTAACATTTAAATTAAATCTGAAATATATCCTTATTGAAAAACCAAAGATTTCTTCCACAATGTGAATCACATAAGGCATCTGTTTTATGTTACTTTAACTGTTTAGTAAAATATTGGAAGTACATTCAGGAAAAGAAGTCCGTGATGAAGAGTAATGCCTTCCCTGAAAACCTCAGTGTGCCACGTATGAGAAAAATGACTGTGGATTTCATTTTCTACCAACTTCATCTTCCCTTGTATGAACTGAAGATTTAGATTTGATGCCACCAAGTTTTGAAATGATCTAAGGGATTCAACAGAGGAAATTCAACTATGGTCTTTTGATACATAATATAGAGAAGTTATTTAGCCCACCAAAATGAAAATTAGAGCAGTTTTGCTTTAGTTACCTGGACTTCTTCTTAAGATGGACTGTCGGACAACATCAGTGCCCAGAACATTGACGTGCTTGAAACGCTTTGCCTTTTCTTCAAAAAACCACTCACCAGTTACAATCCTTAGCTGCCTACTCAAAAGAAAAGAGGAGAGCATTGGAATTCAACTGTTCAGCCAAATAATTAACTAAAAAACCCCTAATTGAGTAAAAGATAGCCAGTTACAGAGTCCATCTCACTCCTTGGAGTAATTTATGGTTAGTTGAATATGTACTATATGTATGTTATGTATGTATGTTACATACATATGTACTATATGCACTATATGTATGTATGTTAGTTGAATATGTACTATATACAAGGTACTCGCTAATTGCTCTTCATACTATATTTTTATCTACTCTGTAAACATGATTATCCCCATTTTATAGATGAGGAAACAGAGCAATAAAATGATGAAGCCAGGATCCCACCCCAAGCAGTCTGACCTATAGCTCGTCTTCTTTTTTGTTTGGTTTTTTAAATTTTTATTTTATTCAGGTAGAGTTGATTTACAATGTTGTGCTAATTTCTGTTTTAAAGTGATTCAGTTATACATACATACATTCTTTTTCCTATTCCTTTTCATTATGGTTTATCAGAGGATATTGAATAGTTTCCTGTGATATACAATAGGCTCTTGTCGTTTATCCATCCCATATATAATAGTTTGCATCTACCAACCCCAAACTCTGAATCCATCCCTCTCCCACTCTCTTGGCAACTACAAGTCTGTCATCTGTGTCTGTGAGTCTTCTTCTGTTTTGTAAATAATTTCATTTGTGTCATAGATTAGACTCCACATTTGCCTATCTCTGTCTGGGTCACTTAACTTAGTATTATAACTTCTAAGTCCATCCATGTTGCTACAGATGGCATTATTGCATTCTTTTTTTATGCTATAGTTCAAGTTCTTAACCACGACATGTGCTAAGTCATCTCAGTCATGTCCAACTCTTTGCAACCCTATGGACTATAGCCCACCGGGCTCCTATGTCCATGGGATTATCCAGGCAAGCATACTGGAGTGGGTTGCCATGCTCTCCTCCAGGGGATCTTCCCAACCTTGGGATCAAATCCACATCTCTTATGTTTCCTGCATTGGAAGGCAGGTTCTTTACAGTTAGTGTCACCTGGGGAGTCCTAACCACTGCATTATTGAATAAATAAGCTTCAGTGGGTACAATGGGGAACGAATGAAAGCTTTGAATTATAAAGGGGCTGTGATCACACTCTGTTTTAGAATGATATCTTGATGTAATATAATGACTGGATTAAGAGAGAATGGGACAAAGAGACAGGTTGACCACGGCAATAGTCCAGGAGAGAGACAGCAAGACTCAAGCTAGGGCAATGACAAGAGTAATGACAAGATCAATGACAAGAGGAAGAGCCAAATTAAAATGTAGGTGGTAGAAGGACCTGTCTGGGTTTCACAATTAATAGAATGTTGAAGGTGGAAAAGAAAGATCTTGGAACAATCACAACCATGTGCAATGTTTATACAAACCCTTTACCCCAGTTATATAGGCCTATTGACCATTTTTAGAACATGGCCCATATGTTCATCTACTACTTGACCTAAGGCCTCTATGGAGGACTGTAATGGAAAATGAGGTTGAAAGGTAGTGAGTCACAAAATGGAAAACTCTGAAAGTCAAGCTAAGGAGTTAGAATACCATTTTGGAGGCAATGGGGAACACTGGCAGATAATCTAAATTTCAAGTTGAATTATAGAATCTCTGAATTATCTCTGAAGTATCATATGGGGTAGAAACCAGAAGCAGGCAGGCCAATGAAGAAGTAACTCAACAGATAGGACAGGAAATGATGAAGATGTATATCTGGGTATCATGGGGGTAAGGAGTGAAAAGAAAAATAAAAGATACTTAGGCCACTGTGTAAGCAGATAGGTTACAGAGTCCCTGGCAAAAGATAACCAGGAATGGCTTTCTTGACATAGAATCAATTTTGGCCTGAGCCATTTTGTTATGTGAGCCTGGCTACAGTGCTTGCCCTTGAACAGGTCTCAGTAATTAATGATCTTAAGGGAGGGGATGAAAAAACTTGAGAGAAGCATTCAAGAAACAATGGTGGAGCCATGGGGAGGCTCCTAGTTCCTCAAGGGACATACTTAGCAACGTATCTTTGAGTTCTACAGGAACTAAGGCCCCGACAAGGGTGGAGGATAGGAAGATGATGTTGATCCTTCTGACTCCAACTGAAGCTGGACTCTGTGGACCTTTGCCCCAATACTATGCTGAATTCTGCTCTGCTCAAGCCCCCTCATGAAGACTCATGTACCTTTAGCTTAAAATTTCCCCAATTTTGCTGTTGGGAAGACAATGCTTTGAAAAAGATTCCTGGTATTCCCCTTAATTGTGTGAGCACTCAGTCATGTCTGACTCTTTGTGACCCCATAGACTACAGCCTGCCAGTCTGTCTATGCAATTTTCCAGGCAAGAATACTGGAGTGGGTTGCCATTTCCTCCTCCCAGGGATCAAATCCATGTTTCCTGTATTTCCTGCATTGGTAGGTGGATTCTTTACCACTGAGTCACCTGAGAAGCTTGTTCTCCTTGCTTGCTGCAAGTAATAATAAATACTTCCTTCTTCTGATCTTTGGCTTGGTTGCATCTACTGACTCAACACTCACCAAGAGGTGAATCCAGTTTTCATGTTAACAACTGAAGATGAAAATCAGCAAGATGGGTGACAAGTCTGCCATGGCTAAAGTAAAGCAGCTAAGAGTCAAATAGAGATCTCTAGCCCTATAGTATTATATCTATGAGATTCAGTACCTCCTTGACTGAACTTAGAAATTAACAATTGGATTCTAAATAAAATTAAAAAAAAACACTCTAGAAAAATATGCAATTTGTTCTCTCCAGCAATTATCATAAAATACTTACTTATTCATTTATGTCATGTTGTGCAGCATGTGGAATCTTAGTTACCTGACTAGGGATCAAACCCATGCCCCCTACAGTGGGAGCATGGAGTCCTAACCACTGAGCAGCCAGGTGAGTCCCTGAAATACTACTCCTAAATGTAGGAAACAAAGGTAAGTTACCTATGAAACCCAGTTTCATCACTGGGGAAAAAGTGAAAATGTTATCCTTGGAGTAAATTATTCATTGAATGACCATAGCTTGTACATCTGAAAATTATTTTCAAGTGGCTAGATCACCTAACAAGAAGCATGGATTATTGGATTAACTTCAAAACTGTATAAAATACAGCAAAAACATACTTGAATGGGTTAATAATACTTGAATGGGCTCTATCTGGATATATCTCAAGTGATCTATAGGCATACATGAGTACTTATGTTGGAAACGTAGGCAGTAATTATGCAGTTCTAAAGGTACTGCCTCCAGATTTCCAGGCCTTATTTATTCAATCAAATGCTGATTGAGGTAGTGCTGTGATTGAACTTTGCAGAGGGAATTGAAGTTATTTATCACCTGACCTTAAAATAGGAAGATGGTCATGGATGATCTGGGTGGGCCCATAGTAGTCACTGAGCCCTTGAAAACAGGAAGAAAATGAAGGATACTGAGAAGCTGTGGAATGGGAAGTCAGAGGGATTCCAAATGTGAAAAAAGGTCTCTGAGATGCAGATGTCCACATGCAAGAACCAGAGGGAGGGGCCTCTAGGAGCAAAGGCTGGCTCTTAGCTAACAGCCAACAAGAAATGGGAGCCTCATTCTCACAGTCACAGGGAATAAGAATCTGTCCACCAGAGTGAACTTAGAAGTACAATCTTCCCAGAGCCTTCTGGTAGGAACTCAGCCAGCTGACACCTTGATTTCAGCCTAGTGAACCGTGAGTAGAGAAATAAGACAAGCCAACCTAGGTTTCTGAGTGACAGAACTGTAAGACTGAAACAGCTGTACCTTATGGGGCTCCTGGGCATGGAAGCCTTTCTGTCGTTTCTTGTTTGTAGGGAACAGACTCCAGACTCCATGACCTAACATGAGTTACAAAGGGCAGACCCGAACAGTTGCTAATCAAGGAAGGGAGGGGATATAGACACAAGGGAGGAGCAGCCAAGAAACAATAGTCCCTAGTTCCCTCAAAAGGGATACACATAACAATATCTTTGAGCTCTTTACAGAACTAAAACCCCCAACCAATGGCAAATGTCAGCATTCTTCATTTCTAAAAAGACCACCTGAGGCCAGATTAAAGGAGTACAGGCCCTGCACACACTCTAATCTTATCAGCAACCCTGCCCTTGAGGCTTTGCTATAAAACTCCTCACCAAGTTCTCCAGGAATGAGACAGTTTTCCAGGGGCTTTAGCATGCTGTCCTCCTTTTCCTGCAAATCAATAAAGCTATTCTTATCTACTTCACCCAAAACTCTGTCTCCAAGATTCAATTTTGCACTGGTACACAGAGGCTGAGTTTGCAGCATCAAGATCATATATTTACATTGCCTACTGTCCATGGGGTCACAGAGTCAGACACAACTGCAGCGACTGAGCAAGCTGCTAAATCGTGGCAGTTTGTGATGATGGCCACACAAAACTAAGAATAATTAAACATAAAGACCTATTTGTCTTAATGTTCAATTCAGGAAATAATTTGCACAGATTCTAAAAAGATACCTATGAAAACTTCAGAACAATAGGGTAGAAGTAAGCAAACTATGGCTTGTGGGCCAAATTCTTCACTACCTATTTCATACAGATTATGAGCTAAGGATTTAGAAAAGGCAGAGGAACCAGAGATCAAATTGCCAACATCTGTTGGATCATCAAAAAAGCAAGGGAATTCCAGAAAAACATCTACTTCTGCTTTACTGACAACACCAAAGCCTTTAACTGTGGAAAATTCTGAAAGAGATGGGAATACCAGACCACCTGACCTGACACCTGAGAAATCTGTATGCAGGTCAGGAAGCAACAGTTAGAATTGGACATGGAACAACAGACTGGTTCCAAATTGGGAAAGGAGTACGTCAAGGTTGTATCTGTCACTCTGCTTATTTAACTTATATGCAGAGTACATCATGCGAAATACCCAGCTAGATGAAGCACAAGCTGGAATCAAGATTGCCAGGAGAAATATCAATAACCTCGGATATGCAGATGACACCACACTTATGGCAGAAAGCTAAGAAGAACTAAAGAGCCTCTTGATGAAAGTGAAAGACGAGAGTGAAAAAGTTGGCTTAAAACTCAACACTCAAAATACTATGATCATGACATCCAGTCCCATCACTTCATGGCAAATAGATGGGGAAACAGTGGAAACGATGACAGACTTTATTTTGGGGGGCTCGAAAATCACTGCAGATGGTGATTGCAGCCATGAAATTAAAAGACGGTTGCTCCTTGGAAGAAAAGTTATGACCAACCTAGACAGCATATTAAAAAGCAGAGACATTGCTTCGTCAACAAAGGTCTGTCTAGACAAAGCTATGGTTTTTCTAGTAGTCATGTATGGGTGTGAGAGTTGGACTATAAAGAAAGACAAGCGCCAAAGAATTGATGCTTTTGAATTGTGGTGTTGAAGAAGACTCCTTAGAGTCCCTTGGAGTGCAAGGAGATCAAACCAGTAAACCCTAAAGGAAACAAGTCCTGAATATTCATTGGAAGGACTGATGCTAAAGCTGAAGCTCCAATACTTTGGCCACCTGATGCGAAGAACAGACTCATTTGAAATGACCCTGATGCTGGGAAAGATGGCAGGAGGAGCAGGGAATGACAGAGGACGAGATGGTTGGATGGCATCACTGACTTGATGGACATGAGTTTGACCAAGCTTCAGGAGTTGGTGATGGACAGGGAAGCCTGGTGTACTGTAGCCCATGGGGTCCCAAAGAGTCAGACACAACTGAGTGACTGAACTGATACTGATGAGCTAAGGATGGTTTTTATACTTTTAAATGGTTGGAGAAAATATTTCCCCAAAGCTGAATATTTCATGACCTGTGAAAATTATACGAACAATATTTAAAATTCAGAGTCTGTTAATAAAGTTTTATTGGTACACAGCCATGCTCATTTGTTTATATATTGTCTCTGGCTGCTTTTCTGCTACAACTGCAAACTTCAGTAGTTTTAACAGAACAACAGAGCCTACAGAGTCTACAATTCTTACTCTTTGGCATTTTATTTTTAAAAGGTTTGCCAACTTCTGCAATACAACAAAGAATTTACACAAAAAGATACAAGAACAAGGGGAATAACATAGATCAGTGATAGAGAACCACCTAAGAGAGGCATGCCAAAGGCTTGTCTTATTTTTTTGTTTGTTTGGGGTTTTGCTTTTTTTTTTTTTTTTTTATGGCTGCGCCACATAGCATATGAAATCTTAGTTGCCCAAAGAAAGCACATGTGCCCCCAGCACTGGAAGTATGCAGGGAAGTTCTGTTTTGTTTTTGTCATTTTCTTGGGATACAGAGTAAGGTGGAAACACATCAAGAGCAGTTTCAGGTGTCAGAGAAAAGTGAGTCATATCAGGTCTACATGCCACAGCAAATGGCCCTCCATATTATCATCTTTACCATATATGCCTAGAGCTGGCAACATCTAACACAAATAAGATCTTCCCAGAACTGTTAGTCATTACCTCTTACCATCCTTGTAAGAACAACAACTATAACCCTTGTATTTGCTCAACTCAAATATGGACCTGAGTCATTTGTTACTTTAGAACTCTGCAACATCAGAACCACCTCTTGGGATTATGTCTCTGCCACCTTCTTGGGTCCTGGAGGTATAGGTGGAAGGATTAGTTGAAGAACAGGGAACAAATACTGAATGTGTACCATGCACCAAGCCATGTGCTAGGCACTGTATACACGGCATCTCTAATGTTCACTATATGTCATAAAGTGAACATATATCATCTTTAGTTTTCAGATGAGGAAATCAAAGTTCACATGGCTGAAATAACTTGCCCAAAGTTATACAGTATCATGACAAAAACAGGATTTATACTAAAAGCCCTTATATTTAGCAAAGCTCTTCAGAAAAGAACCAGCTATGACAAGGCTTTGAGTAAGGGTGAAAAGGAATAACATGTAGTATTTCATATGATGGGCTGTGACTGGCTGTGTGTGAGTGTACACATCTGTGACTATCTCTCTCTGTTTGGAGCAAAGTGACAGGAATAAAGGAGTGAAAGAAGAAATAAAAGAAACACGAAACCTACTATGAAATTTTTCTCTCTGCCATATCAATCTAATATTTCAGAAATACAAAGCTTTGAATAAACATTGTGTTTCCTACAAGTCATACTCTGAAGAGTTTGACTGAAATTGAGTTACACTCATGATATGTGATTAATGATTACTGAATATTTAGAATGTGCTAG
>SJYQ01006809.1:307734-343205 GCA_006410935.1 Redunca redunca | reverse complement strand
TTTTTTTTTTTTTTTTTTTTTTCAGAAAAAAGGAAAAAAATGCTGTTGAAGACATTTAATTCCAGCTAAGGCCAATTCTTCACTTAAGATAAACTCAGGGTGCCTTTGTATTTTAAAAACATCAGTTCATTAAAAAGAATACATCTGAATCAGTTCTAATGAGGTGGATGAAACTGGAGCCTATTTTACAGAGTGAAGTAAGCCAGAAAGAAAAACACCAATACAGTATACTAACGCATATATATGGAATGTAGAAGGATGGTAACGATAACCCTGTATGAAAGACAGCAAAAGAGACACAGATGTATAAAACGATCTTTTGGACTCTGTGGGAGAGGGCGAGGGTGGGATGGTTTGGGAGAATGGCATTGAAACATGTATATTATCATATGTGAAATGAATCACCAGTCCAGGTTCGATGCATGATACAGGATGCTCAGGGCTGGTGCACTGGGATGACACAGAGGGATGGGATGGGGAGGGAGGTGGGAGGGAGGTTCAGGATGGGGAACACATGTACACCCGTGGTGGATTCATGTCAATGCATGGCAAAACCAATACAATATTATAAAGTAATTAGCCTCCAAAACATAAATAAATAAAGAAGCAAACTTTAATACAATCAATCAACTAATCAGTTAAAGAATGAATAAATATTTTGAGAATATAAATGACTGGAGGGAATTTGAACATTGACTGGATTTTTGATGAATTTAAAGAGCTCATATTAAACTTTTTAGATGTGATCATGGAATTATAGTTATGTTTAAAAAGAGATATGTTCTGAAAAAATGGTGGATGAAATAATATGATGTATGTGATGCTCTATAAAAAAATCCAGTGGAAGGATCCAGTGGGGAAAGATATTGAAGGTATAACATTGACATTGAAGTCGCTCAGTCTTGTCCGACTCTTTGCGACCCCATGGACTGTAGCCTACCAGGCTCCTCCGTCCATGGAATTTTCCAGGCAAGAGTACTGGAGTGGGTTGCCATTTCCTTCTCCAGGAGATCTTCCCGACTCAGGGATCGAACCTGTGTCTCCCACATTATAGGCAGACACTTTACCATCTGAGCCACCAGGGAAGCCACAAGGATGTTCTTAAATCAATAAATGTTGTGCTGGGTGATGGGCATTTTAGGTTTATTTTACTATATTCTTGTGAGTGTTTGAAATTTTCTATAATAAAAAGTAAAACAAAAAAAAAAGATAAACTCAGGGTGCCTTTGTATTTTAAAGACATCAGTTCATTCTTTAGGTTTGCTTGTTGCTACACATTTAAATATGTATTAAGATGTGAATTGATGACTTATATGTAGTTGAAATCCTAAATATTACAGAGACCAACAGTCTCANTTGAATGACAATATTTTCATTTCTATATTCCAGTGATATACTGAATTTATTCTATCCCATAATCAAAACTGTTCAATGCAGTACGAAGAGTGCCTACTTTATCGTGGCATAGACACATTGCTTTCAAATCAGGAACTGCTTTCATTAAAATTCCTGTCACATGTGTATGTGATATTGCTTTTCTTTTGCTACCCTGTTTGGACCCAATTGTGCTGAACACTATTTTGCATCAAATAAGCTAGAAATTCTAGAAGGGAAGCAATTAACTGCCTGGAAGATGAAGCAATAGAAGCTTCATAAAGCTTCTTTGATTCCTTGACGCCTTTCAACAATCTGCAGTTTCATCTAGCAGAGCACATCAAGGCTTGAGAAAAATACTGAGCAAGCGAGAACTATATAGTGGTTCAAAGCATAAGGCTCCAAAGTCAGACTCCCTGGGTTCAAATCCTGGCCTTGCCCCTTATTTCCCTTGAGACTTAAAAAAAAATTACTTAGCCTCTCTGTGTCTCAAGATGTTTTAAAAAGACTTAACTTCTCTCTGTCTCAAAATATTCCCTCTGTTATAAAAAAATTCATAGTAATTACAAACTCATGGGGTTGCTGTGAGCATTAAATAAGATGATGCTGTCATGAGCACAACTACAGTGTAAAACACAGCATGGCACGTAGTAGTTGTGGAATAGACCATTCCAGTATACGTCTCCTAATATGTGTTCTCCATTTTTCTATTAGTGGAATGTCTAGCTAGGCTAATGGCCACTCAAAGACTGCATTTCTCAGGATGTCTTGCAGTTAGTTTTGCCATGAGACCAAATATTAGCCAATGCGATATGATCAGAAATGATACAAGTAACCTTTAGGTCATGCCCCTAATGGAAAAGGGGTATCCCTGTCCCATGAACCCTTCTTCCCTAGCCAGAAGCTAGGATGAGAATATAGGGGTGAGTTATCTTGGAAGAAGAGCCAAACTTTCAAGATGGTAGAACTACAAAAGACAAGGCACCTAGATCCATGCAAAAATGGAGCCACCATTATAACATCACAAAGCTGCCAACCAATTCAGACTTTCCTGTTAGTGAGCAGTGTACTTCCATCTTGTGTAAGTCATAATTAACATATGTCTCTGTCACCCACAGACAAACCTATCTCTCAACAAATAAAAGAAGAACTCAGCAGATATTAGCTCTTTTTATTATTGTCCACTTGCACAGATGTTGCTACTAGGTTTTGCTTCAGCCTCTGCTGCAGAGCCTACCAGCTAAATCCTTGTCTAGAGCTAGAGTTTCATATTTCTTTAAGAGAACAAAACCACGGTGACTGACAAAAAATACTGTCAAACCAAAAACAATGGGGGGAAAAGCACTTGAAATAATAAACATGGGCAGAATAATGTCACAGCAGCCTGGTGCCAATGGCTGCATGCCTCCTGCACTCCTGACATTTTCATTTTGATTGTAGGCCTATGTGTGTGGCATCTATTATTAAAACCTAACCATGACAACACTTAGCCACTATAATGACAGGCACTCTGCTTTTAGTGTCATGCCCATAAACGTTGACAATGACCCATGAAAAAGACATTATGATTCCATTTTTTACAGATAAAAAAGTGGAATCTCAGAGAAGAAACATCACAGGACTATTAAGTGGTGCACTCATGATTCAGATCCAGAGTTTTATATTCCCAAATCTGTACTTTTGCCTATCCAAGACTCCCCTCATTGCCTCTCAATTTATTAAAATACTGTGGCTCAGGATGAACCCTGGGAATACCAGCAATTGGTATTGCTTTCCCAACTGTAAAAAGCCAGACTGAACATATTCGAAGTAAAGACTCAAACATGACATCTGCCCACTGAATGATATGTGCCCAAGTTGCCTCTTATCACAGAATCTCTCCTGGTAAACATTCTCCAACAGAGCTGTTCCTCATCAAATGCCACTATAAACTTTATTAAGCTTTTGATTAATTTGCAAGTCAATGGCTACTAAAAAGAATCCAGACCATCCAAGAATGAGGGGAAAGTTTCACTCAGAGAGAAAGCTACTTGAGAGGACATAAATAAGGAACAGAATTGAAAGAACCCTTGTCTAGATAAAGAAATCTTGCCATCTGTGTCAATTTAGTAGGTTTAGAAACTGTCTCGAGAATTCCCTGCTGATCCAGAGGTTAGGATTCTCTGCTTTCAGTGCTGAGGGCCCAGGTTCAATCACTGGTCAGGGAACTAACATCATGTAAGCTGTACAGTGCAGCCAAACAACAACAGCAAACAAACTGTTTCAAGGAAAGAGGGCACTGTGCAACCTGGGATGACACCAAGCACTTCCCAGTGGTAGAAACATTTGGCTCATTGGAACATACCAGGAGATCTCACAAAACTATGTGGACAGAGGCAATTATTTATTATCAATAGTCTTAAAATCATAGCAGAAATTGATCTCATGTATAATTATCAAACCAAGTCTTCAACCTGGGAACACCTTGCAAAATATCATCAAAATTTCCTGGCCTGACAAGGAACAAGAATGTATGTATTCTAACCCAAAGGATCAGAACATAAGTAACCCAAAGGATACCCTTTCCTGAGTATCAAAAACAGTAGAAAGACGTTCATCATCGCTAATTTTAAGAAATGCAAATCAAAACTACAATGAGGTACCACCTAACACCATTAAGAAAAGTCTAGAAACAAGAAACACTGTAGAGGGTGCAGAGAAAAGAGAAGCCTCTTACACTGTTGGTGGGAATGTAGTTGGTGCAGCCACTATGGAAAACAGTACGGAGATTTCTCAGAAAACTAAAAATAGAATTACCATATGATCTGGTAATCCCACCACTGGGCATCTATCTAGACAAAACTGTAACTTGAAAAGATCCATGCACCCCGATATTCATAGCAGTTTTATTTATGGAGCCAAGACAAGGAAGCAACCTAAATGTCCATCAACAGATGAATGGATAAAGGAGATGTAGTACATATATTCAATGCAGTATTACTCAGTCATTAAAAGAACTAAATAATGTCATTTGCCGCAACATGGATGAAAACCAGATTATCAAATGAAGTGAAGTAAGTCAGAAAGTGAAAGACAAATGTCATATCACTTATATATGGAATCTAAAATATGACAAAAATGGACTTATCTGCAAAATAGCCACACCACAGTGTGGCTGTGGTCCATGGGGTTGCAAAGAGTCGGACATGACTGGACGACTGAACTGCCTGACTGGCAAGAATACACAGAAGGATTGTATAAGAACATGTAAAATATCATATGTGAAACGAATCGCCAGTCCAGGTTTGATGCATGATACAGGGTGCTCGGGGCTGGTGCACTGGGATGACCCAGAGGGATGAGATGGGGAGGGAGGTGTGAGGGGGGTTCAGGATAGGGAACACATGTCATGGTGGATTCAAGTCAATGTATGGCAAAACCAATACAATATTGTAAAGTAAAATAAATAAATAAATAAATTTTTAAAAAAGATCTAAATGACCCATGCAACATCGATAGTGTGATCACTCACGTAGAGCCAGATATCCTGGAGTGTGAAGTCAAGTGAGCCTTCAGTTCAGTTCAGTCGCTTAGTCGTGTCCAATTCTTTGCGACCCCATGAATTGCAGCACGCCAGGCCTCCCTGTCCATCACCAACTCCCGGAGTTCACTCAGACTCATGTCCATCGAGTCCGTGATGCCATCCAGCCATCTCATCCTCGGTTATCCCCTTCCCTCCCAGCATCCTCGGTCATCCCCAATCCCTCCCAGCATCACAGTCTTTTCCAATGAGTTAACTCTTCGCATGAGGTGGCCAAAGTACTGGAGTTTCAGCTTTAGCATCATTCCTTCCAAAGAAATCCCAGGGCTGATCTCCTTCAGAATGGACTGGTTGGATCTCCCTGCAGTCCAAGGGACTCTCAAGAGTCTTCTCCAACACCACAGTTCAAAAGCATCAATTCTTCAGTGCTCAGCCTTCTTCACAGTCCAACTCTCACATCCATACATGACCAGTNTTTGGAACCAGTCTTTTGTTCCATGTCCAGTTCCAACTGTTGCTTCCTGGCCTGCATACAGATTTCTCAAGAGGCAGGTCAGGTGGTCTGGTATTCCCAGCTCTTTCAGAATTTTCCACAGTTTATTGTGATCCACACAGTCAAAGGCTTTGGCATAGTCAATAAAGCAGAAGTAGATGTTTTTCTGGAACTCTCTTGCTTTTTCCATGATCCAGCGGATGTTGGCAATTTGATCCCTGGTTCCTCTGCCTTTTCTAAAACCAGCTTGAACATCAGAAAGTATTATTATGAAAAAAGCTAGTAGAAGTGATGGAATTTCAGCAGAGTTACTTAAAATAACATTGTTAAAGTGCTGTGCTCAATATGCCAGCAAAGTTGGAAAACTCAGCAATGGCCGCAGGAATGGAAAGGGTCAGTTTTGACTCCAATTCCAAAGAATGGCAATGCTAAAGAATGTTTAAACTAATGTACATTTGCACTCATTTCACATGCTAGCAAGGTCATGCTCAAAATGGTCCAAGCTAGGCTTCAACAGTATGCGAACACAGAACTTCCAGATGTTCAAGCTGGATGTAGAAAAGGCAGAGGAACTAGAGATCAAAATGCCAACATCTGTTGGATCACAGAAAAAACCAGGGAATTGTAGAAAAACATCTACTTCTGCTTTACTGATTATGTGAAAGCCTTTGACTGCGTTAGTCAGTTAGTTCAGTCACTCAGTTATGTCAGACTCTTTGCAACTCCATGGAATGCAACATGCCAGGCTTCCCTGTCCATTACCAACTCCTGGAGCTTACTCAAACTCATGTCCATCGAGTCTGTGTTACCATCGAACCATCTGATCCTCTGTCGTCCCCTTCTCCTCCTGCCTTTAATCTTTCCCAGCATCAGGGTCTTTTCCAATGAGTCAGTTCTTCGCATCAGGGGGCCAAAGTATTGGAGCTTCAACTTCAGCATCAGTTCTTTCCAGTGAATATTCAGGACTGATTTCCTTTAGGATTGATTGGTTGGATCTCCTTGTAGCCCAAGCAACTCTCAAGAGAATTGTCCAGCACCACAGTTCAAAACCATCAATTCTTTGGTGCTCAGCTTTTTTTTTTTTTAATTAATTTATTGTATTGGTGTTTTTCTTTCTGGCTTACTCACTCTGTATAATAGGCTCCAGTTTCATCCACCTCATTAGAACTGATTCAAATGTATTCTGTTTAATGGCTGAGTAACACTCCATTGTGTATATGTACCAATAGGGACTCTCAAGAGTTTTCTCCAACTCCACAGTTCAAAAGCATCAATTCTTCAGCATTCAGTTTTCTTTATGGTCCAACTATCACAACAATATATGACTGCTGGAAAAACCATAGTTTTGACTAGACGGACATTTGTCGGCAAAGTAATGTCTCTACTTTTTAATATGCTGCCTAGGTTTGGTCATAGCTTTACTTCCAAGAAGCAAGTGTCCTTTAATTTCATGGCTGCAATCACCATCTGCAGTGATTTTGGAGCCCCCCCCAAAATAAAGTCTCTCACTGTTTCCACTGTTTCTCCATCTATTTGTCATGGAGTGATGGGAACAGATGCCATTGATCGCAGTTTGTTGAATGTTGACTTTTAAGAAGCTTTTTCATTCTCCTCTTTCACTTTCATCAGAAGGCTCTTTAGTTTCTCTTCACTTTCTGCTATAAGGGTGGTGTTGGCTAAGGTTATTGAAATATTTCTCCCAGCAATCTTGATTTCAGCTTGTGCTTCATCCAGCTCGGCATTTTGCATGATGTACTCTGCATATAAGTTAAATAAGCAGGGTGACAATGTACAGCCTTGATGTACTCCTTTCCTGATTTGGAACCAGTCTGTTTTTCCATGTCCAGTTCTAAGTGTTGCTTCTTGACCTGCATACAGATTTTTCAGGAGGCATGTAAGGTAGTCTGGTATTCCCATCTCTTGAAGAATTTTCCACAGTTTATTGTGATCCACGCAGTCAAAGGCTTTGGCATAGTCAATAAAGCAGAAGTAGATGTTTTTCTGGAATTCTCCTGCTTTTTCAATAATCCAATGGATGTTGGCAATTTGATCTCTGGTATCTCTGCCTTTTCTAAATCCAGCTTGAAGATCTGGAAGTTCATGGCTCACAAGCCTGGCTTGGAGCATTCTGAGCACGACTTTGCTAGCGTGTGAGATGAGTGCAATTGTGCAGTAGTTTGAACATTCTTTAGCATTGCCCTTCTTTGGGACTGGAATGAAAACTGACCTGTTCCAGTCCTGTGGCCACTGCCGGATTTGCTGGCATATTGAGTGTACCATTTTCACAGCATCATCTTTTAGAATTTGAAATATCTCAACTGAAATTCCATCACCTCCATTAGCTTTGCTCATAGTGATGCTTCTTAAAGCCCAACTGACTTCACATTCCAGAATGTCTGGCTCTAGGTGAGTGATCACATCATCATGGTTATCTAGGTCATGAAAATATCTTTTGTATGGTTCTTCTGTGTATTTTTGCCACCTCTTCTTAATACCTTCTGCTCCTGTTAGGCTCACACCATTTCTGTCCTTTATTGTGCCCATCTTTGCATGAAATTTGACTATGTGGGTCACAACAAACTGTGAAAAATTCTTAAAGAGATGGGACTACCAGACCATCTTCTTTGCCTCCTGAGAAACCAGTATGCAGTTAAAGAAGCAACAGTTGGAACTGGACATGGATCAATGGACTGCTCCAAATTGGGAAAGGAGTACATCAAGGCTGAATATAGTCACCTTGCTTATTTTACTTATATGCAGAGTACATCACGTGGAATGCTGGGCTGGATGAAAAACAAGCTGGAATCACAGGCATTTGACGGGCCAGCCTCTCTATTGCTAATGCTGGTGTGTCAAGGGGGAGAGGCTATGGTGATAGCTCCACCCACTATGTGTGATTCTACTACCATGGCTGCCGGGCTTTCCTCCACAGGCATTTCCCACTACAATCTTTTCCCTCACATCCCCTCAATCTGTCTCTTCGAGGTCAACAGTATCCCTTGATATTGATATCAATATTGCATGAAATTTGACTATGTGGATCACAACAAACTGAAAAATTCTTAAAGAGATGGGACTACCAGACCACATTTTTTGCCTCCTGAGAAACCAATATGCAGTTAAAGAAGCAACAGTTGGAACTGGACATGGATCAACGGACTGCTCCAAATTGGGAAAGGAGTACATCAAGGCTGAATATAGTCAGGAGAAATATCAATATTGCCAGGAGAAATATCAATAACCTCAGACATGCAGATGACACTACCCTAATAGCAGAAAGCAAAGAAGAACTAAAGAGCTTCTTGATGGAAGTGAAAGAAAAAGTGAAAAAGCTGGCTTATAACTCAACATTCGAGGGAGAGAACAAGATGGTGGAGGAGTAGGTGGACATGGAGTACATCTCTCTTCACGGATACATCAGGAATACACCTTCAGACACAGAAGTGCATGCAGAACACCGGCTGAGAGTGGACAGGAGTACCTGACCAGCAGAAAAGAATAATATAGACCCAAGCAAGACTCAGTAGGACAAAGGAACTAGGGGGAAAAACAGGAGTGTTAGCAGCAGTGTACCTGCCCTTGGCAGGTGGGGGAACTGAAGCAGGGGTCTGATCCCCACATCGGGGCAACTGTTTGAGTCATAGGAGAAACATTTAAGGCTGAGAGTGAAACAGCTGATCTGCGGCAGCGTAAATGGAATGAGAATCAGACACCCCTTGCTGCACCCATACATACCCCAGATGGTGCAGTGGCTGGGAGCTGGAGTTTGGGGATTGTGGAGCAATCCCTGGGCAAGGGCTACTGTTGACCTCGAAGAGACAGATTGAGGGGATGTGAGGGAAGAGATTGTAGTGGGAAATGCCTGTGGAGGAAAGCCCGGCAGCCATGGTAGTAGAATCACACATAGTGGGTGGAGCTATCACCATAGCCTCCCCCCACCCAAAACACCAGCATTAGTTATAGAGAGGCTGGCCCATCAAATGCCTGATGCACTACAGAGTAGGACCCCACCCAGGGTGCCCCTTTAAGTGCCTGATGTGCTGATATACAGAGTAGGACCCCAGTTGGGGAGCCCCTCTTATGTGCCTGATGCACCGAACAAGAGAAGGACCCCAGGCAAGGAAGCCCTCTAAGTCCTTGAATGGGCAGAGCTACGGAGAAAGACTCGTCAAAGAGGCCTTCTGATTGCCAACTACAAGAGGCTAAAAAAAAGACTCTGATAGGACCATAACTACTGCAGCAGAGGCAGCCCATGTCCCTATACACTTAGCACTGCCAGGGTCCCCGCAAGCCAAGCAGCTGCACCACCTTCACACTCAACACTAGCTGGGGCAGAGCTGCCACAGGCAAAAAAAAAAAAAATCTTGTATCTATGCTCACAGGGTCGCTTCAGGTAGTGTCCATCTCTTTGTGACCCTGTAGACTGTGGCCTGCCAGGCTTCTCTGTCAGGGACGGGGGTTCTCCAGGCAAGAATCCTGGAGTGTATTGGCCAATACTGGTCGCCATACCCTTCAAGAGCACTATATTTCCTGCTGCCCTAGCCACCAACTCCCCTGAGTACCTGGTGCTGCCAGAACCCCTGCGACCCATGCAGATGGATCACCTCCACAGCTGGCCCTCACAGGGGCAAACCCAAGTCCTCCAGGGCAGCCTCAGGAGCAAACCTCAGTGGACAACCCACATGAAGGGGTGGAAATAAAACCACAATTGAAACCCAGGGGCAGTGTGGCTAGGAAAAAGACCCAAAACCTTCCCACCAACTGTATAAGCTGCAGACTCAATCCACACGATCAACTAGGCAGACTCTGTGTCTATGGAATATATAAAAGGTCATTGAGAGCTCCCACAAAAGAAAACACACTAGTTCTGATAGCTGTGGACATTGGATGCAAGAACACAGAGGAGTAGGACAACATTAGATATGAGCTTCCCCCACAGCAGGTCCAGAGATCAGCACAGTGTTAGAGGGCATCCTAGGGAGATGAGGTGGACTGTGACTCCCAGGGAGGGAAAGGACTCAGACAGCAGTGACTCAAGAAAAACAGTTATTATTCTTGTGTTTTGACTTGTTCTGTAGATTCTTTTGGATTTTTTCTTTTTTTTTTTTCTTTATCCCCACCCTCCCTATTGCAGCTGTCAATTTTATTGACGCTGCTGCTACTGCTAAGTCGCTTCAGTCGTGTCCTATAAAATCTAATTAAGCTTTTGAGCTTTTTCTTTCTCAGTCACGTTTTTTACTGTTGTTANGATTGGGGGCAGGAGGAGAAGGGGACGACCGAGGATGAGATGGCTGGATGGCATTACTGACTCAATGGACGTGAGTCTGAGTGAACTCCGGGAGTTGGTGATGGACAGGGAGGCCTGGCGTGCTGCGATTCATGGGGTCACAAAGAGTTGGACACGACTGAGTGACTGAACTGAACTGAACTGAACTGAACTGAAGGAATGTAAAGGGGAAAAAAATGTCTTTTCCTCCTCCTTGAGAATTCCAGACTGCTCTCTCCTTGAGGACCCCCAGACTTCTTATTAACCTGCCTAGGAATTGACTCCTCAAGGACAAATTGTGTAAAGAGAAAGCCAAGAGCTAGATAGATACACATATGTGACATTACTGCAGCATCTGGTTTCCTGTATCACATATTTGATTTTTCTGCCTTTTCCAGTCTCATGAACCAAAAAAGACCAAAAAAAAAAAGACACTAGCACTGAGATTAGACTATTCTGCTGATAATCCTCCAGAGGGCACACTTAATGTCCTTGTTTCTCGGGCTATAGATAAAAGGGTTCAGCATAGGGGTCACCACAGTGTACATCACCAAGGCCACTGCACCCTTCCTGGGGGAAGATGAGGCAGTTGAGCTGAGGTATACACCCGTGCCTGTTTCATAAAATAAACAAACAACTGCCAGGTGAGAACCACAGGTGGAGAAGGCTTTGTACTTCCTACTTGATGAGGACACTCTCATAATGGAGGATATATTTCAAATATGAGTAAAGGACCCCTGAGAGTGGAATCCCACCAGTGGTGGTACTAATGAAATAGATTAATATGATATTGATGGAGGTGTCAGAACAGGAAAGGTTGAGGAGTTGAGAAAGGTCACAGAAGAAATGAAGTGTTTCACCATCTGCACAGAAGGTAAGCTGTGACATCATCAAGTCGTGCATCAGGGAGGTCAAAAGGCTGATGGAAAATGACACCAGGACCAATAAGCCACAGAGGCGGGGGTTCATGATGACCGGGTAGTGTAGAGGGCGACAAATGGCCCCAACCTGTCATAGGAAATCACCATCTGAAGGAGACTCTCCAAACATGCAAAAAGAGAGAAAAAGTTCCCCTGAGCTAGACACCCTGCATAGGGGATGGATTTGCTGTGTGTCTGGAGATTCACTAACATCTTGGGGACAGCGGTGGTGCTGAAACTGATGTCAGCCAAGGACAAATTGGAAAGGAAGGAATACATGAGAGTGTGAAGGTGGGGGTCAGAGATGACAGCCAGAATGATGAGCAGGTTCCCAAACATGGTGACCAGGTACATGGACAGGAAGAGTCCAAAGAGGAGGGGCTGCGGGTCTGGATCATCTGAAAGACCCAAGAGAAGGAATTCTGAGAGACCTGTTAGATTCTGAGGTTCCATGTTGATGGAATATCTTTAGAAATAAGTAGAGGGTGTTGAATAAACAATTGTGAAGGCACCCAGATAAGTGTCCAAACTTTGTATTTAATAATTCACAAATAGTTTTCACTCTTGAAGACCACACACTCTAGCACCTTCAGCAATATTTCTCAATTGTGAGGACATCTTTTTTGAGGTCCAGTTTCTTTTTCTTCTTCTTCTTCTTTTTTTTTCAATCCAGAGCTTCTGTTTATCAAAAGACACTGTAGGAGATGAAAGGAAAGTCACAGAGGGACAGAACCCCTTGTTAACACATTGGTTACTAGTTTTCTACTGCTGCCTCAACTCATTACCAACAACCTAAGGACTTCAAAAACAAGGGAAATATGTTATCACATAGTTCTGCAGGCTAGAAGTTTGGCATAGGTATGACTGGGCTAGAAGCAGGTTATCAGCACTGCTGGTTCCTTCTCAAGTTTCCAAGGAGGAGTTTGTTTCCAGCTTCTGGGTGCTCCTGCTTCAAAGCAGCAAGGGCACACCACTCCGGCCCTACTTCCGTGGCCCATCTCCCTCTGGTGGTGGCCAGGAAAGCCTCTCTGCTCTGAAGGACTCATGTGATTCAGTGGACCCACAGGGTCATCTCTCCATCTCAAGATTTTTAGTTTAAGCACATCTGCCAAGTTCCTGTCCCCATGTACTGTGACATACACATCAGTCCTGGGGATTAGTGCAGGAAATCTTTAACAAGGGAGACATTCTGCCTACCACAACCTACCAAAAAAGTCATGGTCTCATACCCAGGATTTTTTTTTCAAACTTTAAACCTTTTATTTTGTATTGGGGTATACCCGATTAACAATGTTGTGGTAGTGTCAGGTGAACAGCGAAGGGAATCAGCCATACATATACATGTATCCATTCTCCACTCCCATTCAGGCTGCCACATAACATTGAGTAGAGTTCCATATGCTATACAATAGGTCCTTGTTGATTATCCATTTTGAATATGGCTGTGTGTACATGACCGTCCGAAATTCCCTAACTATCCCTTCCGTACACTTCCCACCCCGACCCCAGGCAACCATAGTTTGTTTTCTAAGTCTCTTTCTATTTTGTAAGTAAGCTCATTTGTATCATTTCTTTTTAGATCCCACATATAAGGGATGTCATATGATATTTCTCCTTCTCTGACTTATTTCACTCAGTATGACACTCTCTAGGTCCATCCATGTTGCTGCAAACATACCAGAATATTTAAAGAACTCCTAGTTGTTGTTATTTAGTTGGTAAGTCCTGTTCAACTCTTTTGCGATTCCATGGACTGTAGCCTGCCAGGCTCCTCTGTCCATGGGATTTCCCAGGCAAGAATACTGGAGTGATTTGCCAATTTCTTCTTCTAGGGGTCTTACTGGCCCAGGGATTGAACCCACACCTCCTGCATTGGCAGGCAGATTTGTTTACCACTAAGCCCCAGGGAAGTCATCATTAGTCTCTTTAGCACTGACTTTAAAGGTATGGGGCCAAAGAATGTTAGTGAGGTTAAGACATTTTGCGATAACAAATCTATGAACCCAATAATATATCTGCTCCATAGTTTTAATGGGAAAATAAAAATGAAAAAATGTTCTTCTGATTTAAAAAAGTATACTTGACACTAAAAAGCACTCAAATATACTGTATCTTATCTAAATGCAGTACAAAAAAGTTCATTGACTTGCAATGTTGTCCTAAAGAGATAAAACCTTACTCACTAGATTCTAAATTAAAATCAAATGTTCACAGTCAGATAGTGTTCCTGTTTGCTAGCTAACTTTAAGGGTTTTTCACTGTTTTTTGGTTTTATAAAATACATCTTTCATGGAGATAGAAACTCACTCAAATGTGTGGGTAGTTTGGTCAGTCTCTTCAGATGTAACTGATAAACACTTGGTCTTGGTAAACTTCACATTTTTTAAAGATAAATTTATTTAATTGGAGGCTAATTACTTTACAATATTGTAATGGTTTTGCCATACATTGACATGCATCTGNACATTTTTTAAAGATAAATTTATTTATTTTAATTGGAGGCTAATTACTTTACAATATTGTAATGGTTTTGCCATACATTGACATGCATCTGCCACGGATGTACATGTGTTCCCCATCCTGTACCTCCCTCCCATGTCCCTTCCCATCCCATCCCTCTGGGTCATCCCAGTGCACCAGCCTCGAGCATCGAACCTGGACTGGCAATTCGTTTCGCATATGATAATATATATGTTTCAANTGTCTGTTTGGGTCTTTGGTCCATTTTTTGATTGGGTCATTTATTTTTCTGGAATTGAGCTGCAGGAGTTGCTTGTATATTTTTGGGATTAATTCTTTGTCAGTTGCTTCATTTGCTATTATTTTCTCCCATTCTGAAGGCTGTCTTTTCACCTTGCTTATAGTTTCCTGTGTTGTGAAGAAGATTTTAGTTTTAATTAGGTCCCATTTGTTTATTTTTGCTTTTATTTCCAATATTCTGGGAGGTGGGTCATAGAGGATCCTGCTGTGATTTATGTCAGAGAGTGTTTTGCCTATGTTCTCCTCTAGGAGTTTTATAGTTTCTGGTCTTATGTTTAGAACTTCACATTTTGATGAATATGTTTTTGTTGAAAGAACAAAGCCATTTGGCATTGCTGATCTTGAAGATAGTATTAATATACAATGCACCGATGATTAACAATTAAATTTTAATATATATCTGAATTTGTTTTTCATATTTGCAAATTTTTAAAAATTGGAGTATAGTTGCTTTACAATGTTGTGTTAGTTTCTGTGGTACAACAAAGCGAATCACGTATGTGTATACACATATCCCCTCCCTTGTGGCCTCACTCCCCCTTCCCCATGCCACCCACCTAGGTCACCATAGAGCACCCAGCTGAGCTCTCTGCACTATAAAATAGCTTCCCATTAGCTGTTTCATACAGCACACAAACGTCAATTCTAGTCTCCCAATTTATCCCACCCGTCTCCTGCTCCATGACCATAAGTCCATTCTCCATGTCTGTGTCTCTATTCCTGCCCTGCAAATAGATTCGTCTGTACTATTTTTCTACAGTCTTTTTCTAGATATTTGTTTTTCTCTTTCTGACTCACTTCACTCTGTATGACTGTCCATCCATGTCTCTACAAATGATCCAATGTCATTCCTTTTTATGGCTGAGTAATATTCCATTGCATATATGTACCACATCTTTATCCATTCATCTGTTGGTGGTTGTTTAGGTTGATTTGATGTCCTGGTTATTGTGAATAGTGCTGCAATGAACATTGGGTGCATGGTCTTCTTGATTTATGGTTTTCTCAGTGTATGCCCAGCACTGTGATTGCTGGATCATATGGCAGCTCTATTTTTAATTTTTTAAGGAACCTCCATACTATTCTCCATAGTAGCTGTATCAATCTACATTCCTACCACTCCCTAACACCATACACAAAAATAAACTCAAAATAGATTAAAGACCTAAATATAAGACTGGGCAGTTTAAAATTCTTAGAGGAAAACATCAGAAGAACACTCCTTGACAAAAAGCACAGCAATATCTTTTTTGACCTACCTCCTGCTGCTGCTGCTGCTGCTGCTGCTGCTGCTGCTGCTAAGTCTCTTCAGTCGTGTCCAATTCTGTGCGACCCCATAGACGGCAGCCCACCAGGCTCCCCTGTCCCTGGGATTCTCCAGGCAAGAACACTAGAGTGGATTGCCATTTCCTTCTCCAATGCATGAAAGTGAAAAGTGAAAGTGAAGTCGTTCAGTCATGTCCAACTCTTAGCCACCCCATGGACTGCAGCACACCAGGGTCCTCCGACCATGAGATTTTCCAGGCAAGAGTACTGGAGTGGGGTGCCATTGCCTTCTCTGGACCTACCTCCTAGGATAATGAAAATAAAAGCAAACATACAAATAGGACCTAATTAAAATTAAAAGATTTTGCACAGCAAAGATAACCATACATGAGATGAAAAGACAAACCTCAGAATGGAAGAAAGTATTTGCAAATGAAGCAATGGACAAGGTATTCATTTCCAAAATATACAGCTTATGAAACTCAATATCAGAAAAAAATAAACAACTCAATCAAAAAATGGATGGAAAACCTATGCAGACATTTCTCCAAAGTGTGTTAGTTGCTCAGTTCAGTTCAGTTCAGTTGCTCAGTCATGTCCAACTCTTTGTGACCCCATGGACTGTAGCCTGCCAAGCTCCTCTGTCCCTGAAAATCTCCAGGCAAGAATACTGTAGTGGGTTGCCATTCCCTTCTCCAGGGATCTTCCTGACCCAGGGATTGAACCTGGGTCTACTGCATTGCAGGGAGATTCTTTACCATAAGCCATCAGGGAAGGCCTCCTCCAAAGACATAGAGAATGTTTTCTTAATCAATGTCATACACTCTCAGAGAAAGGTTGGAGGGTGAGTCTATGTTTTCCTGTGTTTGTTTGTAGCAGGTAGGTAAAACTTCTTAAATATGCCTCTAATCCTAAGTATTTGTGAAGGATTGATTTCTCATCAGATCCTACCTTTTATGAACAGTCAAAAAAATCAAGACCTAATCAGGTCCTAAACACTACTTTAGCCTCCTTATGCCGGCTTAAGAGCTTTTCATGCCAATTCTTCCTTATAGTGCATTTCTGTTTCTCCTAAATTCAGCTCCCTGAATATCGGTTGGATTGGCAGGTCAGAATACTGTCAAGGTGCCTTGTAAGTGGAGTTTCACTGTCTGCATTCGAATCTGACTTTATCCCCTTCTATACCACAGGGCTTGATCAAAATTACATTAAAAATAAAATTTCCACACTCAGGTGTAAAATTATAATAATGAATGTTGCTCTCTTTTTGTCGGGGATAGTAATTCAGATAAAGGGCTTCCCTATTGGCTCAAAGAGTAAAGAATCTGTCTGCAATGTGGGACACTAGGGTTCAGTTCCTGGGTTGAGAAGATTCCCTGGAGAATGGAATGGCAACCCACACCAGTATTCTTGCCTGGGGAATTTCACTGACAGAGGAGCCTTGACAGACTACAGTTCATAGGGTTGAAAAGAGTCGGACATGACATAGAGACTAAAACTTTCACATTCACACTTTCAATGCAAATAAAATAGCAAACTACATTAAAATATCACTTCAGCCTCTGGTGTGTGAATTCTTACATACGTCTTCGTAATACTGTGGTTACCATCATCATTTCATCACCGTCACCTTCCAGAGCATCTGGATAACTTAGGGGAACACTTTAGAGGGACCTGTTTCCTAATCAGGTAGATGATGCTCAAGGAAGATAAAACCAGTGCGGAAGGAATGCAAAAACTTAAGTGTTCTGGGATCCCCACCACTAACAATAACATAAACCTCATGCTTTGAGCTGAATCTGTGCATTTTAGTGGCCTCCCACCAACTATTCCAACTGTCCCACTGCTTTGATGGTGAGCAAACAAGGCTCCTCCAGTGCCTCCTGCACTCAGTGTCTCCCACTGCACTTGGCACTCTCTGGACTGGGCTGTGCCTCCGCTGGACCAGGACTGAGGGATGTAGATTGGCTGCCCCTCCCCTATCTGCTGTCAGATGAGGGCTGAGGCTTTGTCCTCAGGACAGGCAGCAAGACAGACACAAGTGTGGGCCTCTGGTGTATTGATCCCATTGGACTGGAGCTGGCTAATTGAAGGGCTGGGAAGCACAGGCTGACTATTTACAGTGATGCAGCCTGGAGAACTTCATGCACATAGCAAATTAGCCAAACTGGTCCACGGTCTCTCAGTCCCTGAGGGTTTGCTAATTTAATGCAGGAGGAAAGGGAGAAAAGTGAATGGTCAGGAAGGATCCAGTAGAGCCTGGAGGAGGCTGACTTCTGCTCTTCACCTCTGCCTTCCAGTTTATTTTCTCACCATAAAATTCAGACACATATTTTTTTCAATTAGGGGAAGCAATACATGATTTTATGTCTGTAAATCCACTGAATTAGTCATGAAATTTAGAGAGATTTAGGTCTTCCCTTCCAAGATTCAGATAGTATTTTTATTTTCATGGTGAAGATTTCTGTCTCTGGCATTCTCATATTTTTTTCCTATAGTCCTTGTCTGGAGTTTTGGATATTCTGCCTTGGAGATTTATGGTTTTTGGAATTTTGAATGACAGTCCAAATTCTAGTTCTAATATGCTTGGAATTTTAAATCCTAAATTCTATTAATTTAAGGGCTTCCCTGGTAGCTCAGACAGTAAAGAATCCACCTGCAATGCAGAAGACCTGGGTTTGATCCCCGATTCGGGAAGATCCCCTGGAGAAGGAAATGGAAACCCACTCCAGTGTTCTTGCCTGGAAAATTCCAAGGACAGAATTAATTTAAAATTCTAACTCTTTAGTTTTCTCTTCATTTGATGTATGTTGTTACATTACACAACTGTTTATTTTAGGATATTTGTCTAGTAACTTGCTAGCTTGCTCAAACACTTCAAGGGGCATCAGAGAATCTACATACAAAATGGGGGCCAGTGTCATAGTCTTATCAAGGTTTGACTAGAAGAATATTTGATTCCAAGCTCACTTCCATGTCTGTTCATAGTACTGAGTGCTCTGGAGACTAGAGGATTCTCTTAGTTTCTTACCTCTTATGGGGCAACTGACTTCCATCAGAGCAAGGTGGTCAGTAGAGGAGAGGACTGGCAAGATGAAAGCAGAGCTATTTTACACATTAATGGTGGAAGAAATAGGCCAATAGTTTCCCAAATTCAGTTTACTGGAAACAAGTCACTGTGTTCAGTCCAAGGAGACACATATGTACAAGGGCATGAACAGAGGTGGTGGGGATCTTTGAAAGCATCTTTGAAGCTACCCACTTAGCCAGCCTCATTCTCCCTCTGTACAGTTGACTCTAAAAAGAATAAAACTATGGAGATATTTCTCTGTGTTCCAGCCTTGGCTCCAAAACATCATCTTTTCAAGGAAAATTCCCCAGAGAAGAACTAGAACATGAAAAACTTGCCCTGTTGTGGGTACTTCTGCAGATCCCACCTTGCTGTTCCTAGCCATACAGTCAGAAATATCTCTTGTTTCTCTTACACCCAGAGTCCTTCCATCACTGTTAGAATAAGCCACATCCTTTCCAGTGCTGGAGTTCTACAAACATCTCAGTGTTCATCCCTTAGTCGTGTTTGACTCTTTACGACCTTTGGACTATAACCCACCAGGCTCCTCTGCCCATGGGATTCTCCAGGCAAGAATATTGGAGTGGGTTGTCGTGCTCTCCTCCAAGGGATCTTCCCAACCCAAGAATCGAACCTGGGTCTCTGGCATCTCCTGCATTGCTTATTTCTACTCAATAAAGAGGTCACATCTCTCTCTAAATATATTTTTCCTTAAAACCTTTGTGTTTGAACTCTTGGTGTTCGTTAAGACAGTGTCCTTTTAGTTTTAAAGCAGGATACGCGAGATGTGGTCTGTTGTGACCTACATCTTATCCTTGCCATACTCCTGGCTCATAGTCATGTATGAAGAACTCAGAGATTAAGTCTTCATTAAATAACAGACAGAAAACTAGACATGCAGTTTTCTCAAGTAAGCTGCACATATTTATCTAGTTTTCTGCCTATCAGGTAATAAGAATATTCAATTACATTGGACATGGGGCTTCCCAAGGGGCGCAGTGGTAAAGCACCTGCCTGCCCTGCAGGAGATACAAGAAATGTGGGTTCTAGCCCTGGGTTGTGAAGGTCCTCTGGGATAGGAAATGGCAACCAGCTCTAGTATTCTTGCCTGGAAAATTCCATGGACAGAGGAGCCTCGTGGGCTACAGTCCATGGGGTTGCTAAGTGTTGGATACGATTGAGTACTGAGCACATTCAGCGCAAGCTGGACATGGAGCCCTGGGAGCCACTGCCCTTGCGGTGGTATCTGATACGAGGGCAGTCTTCTGAGGATGGTTCTCTCGATTTTGTCGTGTGGCCAGTTCTCTTCAGTATGAAAGGGCAATGGAAAAAGTAAAGCCAAGTTGAAGCCCCTCAGAGGCCTATAAAAACCACAAGGGTGCTCTAAAGATGATCCCTGAGAGTTGGCTGCAGTTGGGTGAAAAGGAACCAAATGCTTACATACTCACATCATACAGTCTTTGGATGTGGGCTGCCTTGGGCTCTCTGTAGCTGAGGGAGATCCCTTTAGAAGTTAATTCTTTTAAAAAAGTTTATTTTAATTGGAGCATAAATACTTTATAATATTGTGATGGTTTTGCCATATATCTACATGAATCTTGAGGCCTGAGTAACACCCAACATTTGGGGAAAGCATCTCTCATTTCTGACTGATTTTGTGTGTGTGTGTGTGTGTGTGTGTATGTGTGTGTGTGTGTGTGTGTGTGGTAAAACAACATAAGATAAATTTTACCCTGTTAACTATTTTTAAGTGTACAGTTAAGTGGCATTAAGTATATTCATATTGGTTTTTTTTTTTTTTACTTTATTTTACTTTACAATACTGTATTGGTTTTGCCATACATCAACATGAATCTGCCATAGGTGTACACGTGTTCCCAATCCTGAACCCCCCTCCCACCTCCCTCTCCATACCATCTCTCTGGGTCATCTCATCCCAGTGCACCAGCCCCAAGCATCCTGTATCCTGCTTCGAAGGTAGACCGGTGACTCATTTCATATATGATATTATACATGTTTCAATGCCATTCTCAAAAATTATCCCACCCTTGCCCTCTCCCACAGAGTCTAAAAGACTGTTCGATACATCTGTGTCTCTTTTGCTGTCTCACATACAGGGTTATTGTTACTGTCTTTCTAAATTCCATATATATGTGTTAGTATACTGTATTGCTGTTTTTCCCTCTGGCTTACTTTACTCTGTATAATCGGCTCCAGTTTCATCCACTTCATTAGAAATGATTCAAATGTATTCTTTTGAATGGCTGAGTAATACTCCATTGTGTATATGTACCACAGCTTTCTTATCCATTCATCTGCTGATGGACATCTAGGTTGCTTCCATGTCCTGGCTATTATAAACAGTGCTGCGATGAACATTGGGGTACACGTGTCTCCTTCAATTCTGGATTCCTTGGTGTGTATGCCCAGCAGTGGGATTGCTGGGTCATAAGGTAGTTCTATTTCCAGTTTTTTAAGGAATCTCCACACTGTTCTCCATAGTGGCTGTACTAGTTTGCATTCCCACCAACAGTGTAAGAGGGTTGCCTTTTCTCCACACCCTCTCCAGCATTTATTGCTTGTAGACTTTTGGATCGCAGCCATTCTGACTGGTGTGAAATGGTACCTCATTGTTGTTTTGATTTGCATTTCTCTGATAATGAGTGATGTTGAGCATCTTTTCATGTGTTTGTTAGCCATCTGTATGTCTTGTTTGGAGAAATGTCTATTTAGTTCTCTGGCCCATTTTTTGATTGGGTCATTTATTTTTCTGGAATTGAGCTGCAGGAGTTGCTTGTATATTTTTGAGATTAGTTCTTTGTCAGTTGCTTCATTTGCTATTATTTTCTCCCATTCAGAAGGCTGTCTTTTCACCTTGCTCATATTGTTTTGCAACCATCACCACCATTCATCTCCAGAACTATTTTGTCTTCCCCAACTGAAACTCTGTGCCCATTAAACACTAACTCCCCTTTCCAACTCCCAAAGCCTCTGGCAACCATCATTCTCTTCTCTGTCTATAGGAATTTGACTACTTTAGGTACTTCATATCGGTGGGAATCACTCAACTTCTGTTCTTTATGTCTGGTTATGTAATATGATTGGGCTTCCCTGATGGCTCAAAGGGTAAAGCATCTGCCTGAAATGAGGGAGACCTGAGTTCAATCCCTGGGTTGGGCAGATCCACTGGAGAAGGAAATGGCAACCCACTCTTGCCTGGAAATTCGACAGACAGAGGAGCCTGGTAAGCTACAGTCCATGGGATTGTGAAGAGTTGCACACAACTGAGCAGCTTCACTTATGTAATATAATTGGGGAGAAGTTAGATGGAATGGGAAGGAGAATTATCAGAAAAATTGGGAATTGACTTTACTTTGGTGGGTACTCTATATCTACCCCTCAGGAAGCACACATCCCAGTTTTCCTAGTAAAGTCCCAGTTAACAACTTCTTATTCAAACTTAGTATTCATGGTGTCCTATTTTAATATCAGAATACTTTGGCTTGGAAATGAAATGAAATACCCATCCTATTTGCCAAAATTCATTAAGGAGCAAAAATATATTAGATGTCTTGGTCATTAAGGTAGGGTTTAAATACACATAACAAATAGGGAAAAATAATAAGAAAACATAGAATCAGTTGTTGTTTAGTCACTAAGATGTTTTGGGACCTCAGGGACTGTAGCCTGCCAGGCTCCTCTGTCCATGAGATTTCCCAGGCAAGAATACTGGGGTGAGTTGTCATTTCCTTCTCCATGGGATCTTCCCAACCCAGGGATTGAACTCTCATCTCCTGTACTGCAGGAGGATTCTTTACTGTTAGGCCAGCCGGAAAGCCCATAGATTCAGTATATGACAAGAAATAGATCTGTATTTATTTGGAGGTGATAGAAATAAGACTGCCCTTGACCAAGGGCTTTGGGTAATACATAAGGAAATTGAGAAGTGTACAATGAGGTGGTGTGCAAAATTTTGGAAGGGTTATGACCCCCAAATAATGTCCCAATTTCAGTAGAGCTAACTTAAGAGGGAAAGAAGGTGTAACCGGAACGCCAGATTGCTACGTATATGCTACGGAACTGCAGGTTCACAGTTACTTGTTGCACAGATTTGATTTTACTATCTTTTACAGTCTTAACAAACAACAGCAGAAAAATTACACAAGTATTGAATTAGGCTTTTCTGATGATAATTCTCCACAGGGCACTCTTGATGTCCTTGTTCCTTAGGCTGTAGATGAAGGGGTTCAGCATAGGGGTGACCACAGTGTACATCACCGAGGCCACTGCACTCTTCCTATGGGAAGATGAGACAGTGGAACTGAGATATACCCCAAGGCCAGTTCCATAAAATAAGCAAACAACTGACAGATGAGAACCACAGGTAGAGAAGGCTTTGTACTTCCCATCTGATGAGGAGACTCTCAGAATGGAAGATATAATTCGAGTATAAGAGTAAATGATCCCTGAGAGTGGAACTCCACCCAAGATGGCACCAATGAAATAGGTTAATATGTTATTGATGAAGGTGTCAGAACAGGAGAGGTTGAGGAGCTGAGAAAGTTCACAAAAAAAATGAGGAATTCCCACTTCTGCACAGAAGGTAAGCTGTGACACCATCAAGTAGTGCAGCAGGGAGGTCAAAAGGCTGATGGAAAATGACACCAGGACCAACAAGCCACAGAAGCGGGGGTTCATGATGACCAGGTAGTGTAGGGGGTGACAAATGGCCACCAACCGGTCATAGGCCATCACTGTCAGAAGGAGACTCTCCAAAAATGCAAAAAGAGAAAAAAAGGTGAGTTGAGTTAGGCAGCCTGCATAGGTGATGGATTTGCTGTGTGTTTGGAGGCTCGCTAGCATCTTGGGGATGGTGGTGGTGCTGAAATTGACATCAGTCAAGGACAAATTGGAGAGGAAGAAGTACATAGGGGTGTGGAGGTGAAAATCGGAGCTGACAGCCAGGATGATGAGCAGGTTCCCAAGCACAGTGACCAGGTACATGGACAGGAAGAGCCCAAAGAGAAGGGGCTGCAGGTCTGGATCATCTGAGAGGCCCAGGAGGAGGAATTCTGAGACACCTGTTAGATTCTGTGGTTTCATGTTGATGGGGCACCTTTCAAAAAAGTAGAGAGTGTTGAATACACAAAACAATGTTGGAGGCACCTAGATAAGTGTCCAAACTGAATTTAATCAATTCACAAATAAAGTATTAGGGGAAAAACATAGGAAGAACATTCCTTGACATAAATAACAGTAAGATCTTTTTTGACTCACCACCTAGGGTAATGAAAATAAAATGATAACATAACAAGAACAAAAATGGGACCCAATTAAAATTAAAAACTTTTGCACAGAAAAGATAACCATAAATGAGATGAAAAGACAAACCTCAACATAGGAAAAAATATTTTCAAATGAATCTATGGACAAAGAATTAATCCCCAAATATAGAAAAAGCCTGTGAAACTCAGTATCAGAAAAAAATATCAATAAAAAATGGGTGGAAGGCTTACATAACATGTTTCCAGAGACACACAGAATTTTTTTCGATTGGTATCAAGTACTTTCAGAAAAAGATTGGAGGTTGAGTTTATATTTTGCTGTATTTGTTTGTCGTGGCCAAGTAAAATTTCTTTAATATCCCTCTACTCCTGAATATGGACTTCCCTGGTGGGTCAGATGGTAAAGCGTCTGTCTACAATGAGGGAGAGACCTGGGTTCGATCCCTGGGTCGGGAAGATTCCCTGGAGAAGGGAAATGGCAACCCACTCCAGTACTCTTGCCTGGAAAATCCCATGGATGGTGGAGCTTGGTGCAGGCTACTGTCCATGGGGTCACAAAGAGTCAGGCGTGACTGAGCGACTTCACTTTCACTCCTGAATATATATATGAAGGCTTGATTTTTCACCAAATCCCACCTCTTATGAACAGTCAAAAAATTTAAGACCTAATCAGGTCTCAAACACCAAGTTGGCCTCCTTATGCCAGCTTAAGAGAGCTTTTCATGCCAGTTCTTCCTAATAGAGAGTTTATGTTTCTCCTAAATTCAGCCCCCTAATTATTGGCTGGATTGGCAGGAGACAATACTGTCAAGGTGACTTGTAAATGGAGTGTCACTTTTGCTCTGTAAATGGAGTGTCACAAGTGACAATACTGTCAAGGTGCCTTGTAAAATAGAGTGTCACTGTCTACATTTGAATCTGACTTTATCCTCCTCTCTACCACAGAGCCTGATCAAAATTACATTAAAATTAAAATTCCTATCCTCAGATGGAAAATGATAATAATGTATGTTGCTCTCTTTTGGGGGATGGGAATGCAGATAAAGGGCTTCCCTGTTGGATCAAAGAATAAAGAATCTGTCTGCAATAGAGGAGACCTGGGTTCAGTCCCTGGGTTTGGAAGACCCTCTGGAAAACAGAATGGCTACCCACTCCAGTATTCTTGTGGTTTCCCTGGTGGTTCAGATGGTAAAGAATCTGCTGGTAATGCAAGCGATCCAGGTTTGTTCCCTGGATTGGGAAGATCCCCTGGAGAAGGGAATGGCAACCCACTCCAGTATTCTTGCCTGGAGAATCCCATTGACAGAGGAGCCTGGCGGACTACAGTCCATGGGGTCGCAAAGAGTTGGACATGAATTAGTGACTAAAACACTCACACTTTCAATGCAAATACAATAACAAACTACATTAAAAACTTACTCCAGCCTCTGGCGTATGAATTCCTACATAAGTCTTTGTAATACCATGGTTATTGTCATCATTTCATCACCATTGCCTTCAAGATCATCTGGAGAACTTAGGGGACACTTTAGAAGGACCTGTTTCTTAATCAGGTAGAAAAGATGCCCAAGGAAGATAGACTAATGTGGAAGGAAAACAAAAACTTGAATAAGCACTCTAGGATCCCCACCACTAACAATAACATAAACCTCATAGGCTTTGAGCTGATCTTTGCATTTTGGTGGCCTCCCACTGACTAACATAACTCCCACTGCCTTGATGATGAGCATACAAGTCTCCCTCATCCCTCCTGCACTCAGTGTCTCCCACTGTGCTTGGCACTCTCTGGGCTGGGCTGTGCCTCCGCTGGACCAGGACTGAGCGTTGCAGATTGGCTGCCTGTCCCCTACCTGCTATTGGATGAAGGCTGAGTCTTTGTCCTAAGAACAGGCAGTAAGACAGACTCAGGTGTGGGCCTCCTGGTGCAGACAACAACTCTGGGAGGCTGAGACATGTGGGTATTGATCCCATTGGACTGGAGCGGGCTAACTGAAGGGCTGGGAAGCGCAGGCTGATTATTTACAGTGACGCAGCCTGGAGAACTTCATGCACGGAGCAGATAATTAGCCAAACTGGTCCATGGTCTCTCAGTCCCTGAGGGTTTGCTAATTTAATGGAGGAGGAAAAGGAAAAAAGTGAATGTATTAGGAAGGATCCAGTAGAGGCTAGAAGAGGCTGACTTGTACGCCTCACCTCTGCCTTCCAGTTTATTTTCTCATCATCAAATTCAGACACATTTTTTTTTTCAATTAGGGGAAGCAATGCATGATTGTATGTCTGTAAATTCACTGAATTAATCATGAAATCTAGAGAGATTTTGGTCTTCTCTCCCAAGAATGTGATAGTATTTCTATGTTCATGGTTAAGTTTTCTGCCTCTGGCATTGTCATATTTTTCTTTCTATAGTCCTGGTCTCGAGTTTTGGGCTTTCTGTCTTGGAGATTTATGTTTTTTGTTATTATATTTTTTGAATTTGGAGCCAAGATGCCCAAAGTGAGAGTCACTCTAGGAACCACTGCACTTGTGTTGGTGTCTGAAATGAGGACAATCTTGTGAGAACTGTTCCCTAGACGCTGTGGTTTGGCAAACTCTCTGTAGCATGAAAGGGCAGTGGAAAAGTCGAGCCAAGCTGAAGACCCTCAGAGTTCTATGAAAACCACCAGGGTGCTCTAAAGATGATCCCTTAGAGTTGGCTGCAGTTGGGGGAAAGAAGTCCAATGCTTACAACCCCACGTTATGCAGTCATGAGGTGTGGGCTCTCTGAAGCTGAGGCAGATACCTCTACGAGTTGATTCCTGAAGGCTAACACCCAAATGTGGAGCAATTCATCTCTTATTTCTGACAGGAGATTTTTGTGTGTGGTGGTGGTAGGGGAAAAAAAAAAAACATTTACCTCCCTAACTATTTTTAAATGCTACAATTCAGCAGCATTAAGTACCTTCACATTGTTTAGCAACCATCACCACCATCCGTCTGCAGAACTATTTCATCTTCCCCTAATGGACACTCTGTGCCCATTAAACACTAACTCCCCTTTTCCTGATCCCAAAGCCTCTTACAACCATCATTCTCTTTAAATTTGACTACTTAAGCTGTGGAATCATTCATTTTTTTGTCCCTTTCTGTCTCACTAAGTAATATGATTGGGGAGAATTTAGATGGAATGGGCAGGAGATTTATCATAAAATTTTGGAATCAATTTTTCTCTGGTAGGTAGTCTCCTCTCTACTCCTTGGGAAGCATATACCCCAGTTTTCCTAGGAAAGTCCCAACTGATAACTGCTTATGTAAACTCAGTATTCATAGTGCCCTATTTCAATTTCAGATTTCTCTGATTTAGAAATGAAATACCCATCCTATTTTCACAAAAAGATCATTAATGAGCAATAATATATTGGATGTATTGATCGTCATGGTAGAGTATAGATACATATGACAAATAGGGAATAATAAAAGGAAAAGTATAGAATCAATATATAACAATAAATAGAGCTGTGTTTCCTTCCTTGGAAGGAAAGCTATGACAAACATAGATAGTCTATTAAAAAACAGAGACATCACTTTGCTGACAAAGGTCAATATTGTCAAAACTGGTTTTTCTAGTAGTCATGTACAGATGTGAGAGTTGGACCATGAAGGCTGAGCACCAGAGAATTGATGCTTTTGAATTGTGGTGCTGGAGAAGACTCTTGAGAATCCCTTGGACATTTAGGAGATTAAACCAGTCAATTGTAAAGGAAATCAACCCTGAATATTTATTGGAAAAACTGATGCTGAAGCTGAAGCTTCAATACTTTGGCCACCTGATGCAAAGAGCTGTCTCATTGGAAAATACCCTGATGATGGGAAAGATTGAGGGCAGGAAAAGTGGGTGGCAGAGGATGATATGGTTAGATAGCATCACCAAATCAATACACATGAATTTGAGCAAACTCCAAGAGATGGTGGAGTACAGAGGAGCCTGACATGCTACAGTTCATGAAGCTGCAAGAGTCGGACACGACAGAGACACTGAACAACAACAAAGAGCTGCATTTATATTGTAACTACAGAAACAAGACTGCCAGGGACCAAGGGCTCTGTGTAATGCATAAGGAAATTGAAAAGGTGTAGTGATGTGGTATGCAAAATCTTGGAATGGTTATGACTCATATTGGGTGACTAAATAATGTTCCAATTTCATTAGAGCTATTTTAATAGGAAAAATATATAGACAGAGAGCTAAATATATGGTGTGAGACTGAATATTCAGAATCACTTGTTGCACATATTTGTTGTTACTGCCTTTACCAGTCTTAGAAACATACACACACACACACACACACACACACACACACACACACACAGGTACATATGACACAGGTATTGAAATTAGGTTCTTCTGATAATAATCTTCCAGAGGGCACTCTTTATGTCCTTGTTCCTTAGGCTGTAGATGAAGGGGTTCAGCATAGGGGTGACCACAGTGTACATCACCGAGGCCACTGCACCCTTCCTACGGGAAGATGAGACAGCTGAGCTGAGGTACACCCCAAGGCCAGTTCCATAAAATAAGCAAACAACTGACAGGTGAGAACCACAGGTGGAGAAGGCTTTGTACTTCCCACTTGAAGATGAAACTCTTAGAATGGAGGAAATAATTCGAGTATAGGAGTAAAGGATCCCCGAGAGTGGAACTCCACCCAAGATGGCACCAATGAAATAGATTAATATGTTATTGATGAAGGTGTCAGAACAGGAAAGGTTGAAGAGTTGAGGAGGATCACAAAAGAAATGAGGAACTTCCACTTTGGCACAGAAAGTAAGCTGTGACACCATCAAGTAGTGCAGCAGGGAGGTCAAAAGGCTGATGGAAAATGACACCAGGACCAACAAGCCACAGAAGCGGGGGTTCATGATGACCAGGTAGTGTAGGGGGTGACAAATGGCCACCAACCGGTCATAGGCCATCACTGTCAGAAGGAGACTCTCCAAAAATGCAAAAAGAGAAAAAAAGGTGAGTTGAGTTAGGCAGCCTGCATAGGTGATGGATTTGCTGTGTGTTNGGGAGGGAGGAGGGAGGAGGGAGGGGGATTCAGGATGGGGAACAGGTGTATTCCTGTGGTGGATTCATGCTAATGTATGGTAAAACCAATATAATATTATGAAGTAATTAACCTCCAATTAAAATAAATAAATTTATATTAAAAAATAAAAAACAATTAAAAAATTCCTAATCAGCATTTCTATTTTTTTAATTAACTTCTAGAGATTTTTCATATTTATTTGGTTTTATGACATCCATCTTCCATGGAAATATGTGTTCACTCAAATGTGTTTGTTGTGGTCAAAGTCTCTTCACATATAACTCAAATATAAGTATTTGCTCTTAGTGGACTTCATATTTATATAAATGCATTTTTAATATCTCTTTTTTCCTTTTAATATCTCTTTTTTCCAATATTGTGTTGGTTTCTGCCATACATCAACATGGATGAGCCATAGGTTTACATATGTCCCCTCCCTCTTGAGGCTCCCTTCCAGCTCCTACCCCTCTAGGTTGTCACAGAGCCCCAGTTTGAGTTCCCTGAGTCATACAGCAAATTCCTCATACAGCAAATTCCTACTGGCTATACATTTTTTCTTTTTTAAAAATTTATTTATTCATTTTTAAAATTTATTTTTTAATTGAATAATAATTGCTTTACAAAATTTTGAAGCATAAAATCATACACTATCACTGNCACTATCACTGATCCTGAAGATAGCATTCATATATTATGCACCAATGATTAATTAATAAACTCTAATTAAGACCCTGAACTTGCTTTTCTTATTACAGAATATTTTTCTATCAGTACTATAATAGTCTCAGAGAAAGTTCTGAAACTGAGATTGCTGTTTGCTGTTTTTTTGTTTGTAGTAGCTAGGTAACACTTCTTAACTATGATATATCTTTAATCCTAAAGGTTTGTGAAGGGTTGATTTCTCATCAGATTCAACCTCTTATGAACGATCAAAAACTTTAAGACCAAGTAAATTCTCAACATTAAGTGGGCTTCTCATGCCAGTTTAAGAGCTTTTCAAGCCAATTCTTTTTTTTCCTCACTTAATTAATTTATTTTTTATTGAAGGATAATTGCTTTACAGAATTTTGCTGTTTTCTGTCAAACTTCAACATGAATCAGCCATAGGTATAAATTCTTTCTTACAGAGAGTTTGTGTTTCTTTTAAATTCAGCTCCCTGAATGTAGTTTGGGTTGGCAGGAGATAAATCTGTTTAGGTGTCTTGTAAATGGAGTTTTGGGCTCCATTGGTGGCTCAGCGTTAAGGAATCTGTCTGCAATGGGA
Source organism: Redunca redunca (assembly GCA_006410935.1). Lineage (NCBI taxonomy): Eukaryota > Metazoa > Chordata > Mammalia > Artiodactyla > Bovidae > Redunca > Redunca redunca. Next base: position 312,921 of record SJYQ01006809.1, on the reverse strand, counting down.
TTCAATCCCTGGGTTAGGAAGATCCCCTGGAGCAGAAAATGGCAACCCACTCCAGTATTCTTAGCAGGAAAACCCCCATGGACAGATGACCCTGATGGGCTACAGTCCTTGGGGTCTCAAAGAGTTCAATATGACTTAGCGACTGAATAATAAACAAAATGGAATTTCACTGTATTCAAATTGGACTTTACCTCCTCTCTACCACAGGGCAAGATTGAAATTACATAAAAATATCTATCCTAAAACCGATTATACAGAGTGAAGTAAGCCAGAAATAAAAACACCAATACAGTATACTAACGCATATATATGGAATTTAGAAAGATAGGGACGATGACCCTGTATGCGAGACAACAACAGAGACTCAGATCTATGGAGTGAACTGTTGGACTCTGGGGGAGAGAGGGAGGGAGAGGGTGGGATGAGATGGGAGAATGGCATTGAAACATGTATACTATCATGTAAGAAACGAATCGCCAGTCGATGTCCGATGCAGGATGCAGGATGCTTGGGACTGGTGCAAGGAGAGGACCCAGAGAGATGCTATGGGGTGGGAGATGGGAGGGGATTCGTGTTTGGGAACGCATGTACACTCGTGGTGAATTAATGTCAATGTTTGGCAAAACCAATACAGTAATGTAAAGTAAACTAAAGTTAAAATAAAAATTAAAAAATAAATAAATAAAATATCTATCCTAAGATGTGCTCCTATCCTCAAGTGTAAAATGATAATAAAGCATGTTGCTCTCTTTGGGGGGGTAATAATGCAGGTAAAAGAAAACAAGTTACATAAAAACATTAGTTCAGAGCCTGGCACATGAATTCCTACATAAGGCTTTGTGATATTGTGGTTATTGTCACAATTTTCATCACTATCACCTTCATGATCATTTGAAGCACTTGAAGGACACTTTGCTGGGCTGTGCTAAGTTGCTTCAGTCATGTCCAGCTCTTTGCGACCTCGCGAACTGCAGCCCACCAGGCTCCTCTGTCCATGGAATTCTGCTTGTAAGAATACTGGAGTGGATTGCCATGCCCTCCTCCAGGTGATCTTCCTGACCTAGGGATCGAACTTGTGTCTCCTGAGGCTCCTGATTTGCAGGCAGATTCTTTACCACTGAGCCACTGGGGAAGCCCAGAGGGTACTTCAGAGAAAACTATTACCTGCCCAAGTTTAAAAAAAAGATGCTTACGGAAGACAGAATAATTATGGGAGGAAAATAGACATTTAAATAAAAGTTCTAGCATCCCCACCAGTAACAACAACATCAACTTCATAGTCTTCTGAGCTTATCTATCCATTTTGGTGTCCTTCTACTGGCTATCCTATCTGTCCTCTGCTTTGATGATGAGAAAACAAGGTTCCCCCAATCCCTCCTGCATTCAGTGTCTCCCACTTCACTTGGCACTCATTGGGCTGTGCTGTGTCTCTGCTGGGGCAGGACTAAGGGACGCAGGTGTCTTACATCTCCCCTACCTGGTGTTGGATAAGGGCTGAGAGTTTGTCCTCCGAACATGCAGGAAGACAGCCTCAGGTATGTGCTTCCTGGTGCAGACAACATCTACAGGAGAATGAGACACATAGATATAGAACCCATTGGACTGGAGCTGGCTAACTGAAGGGCTGGGAAGCATGGGTTGATTATTTACAGTGATGCAGCCTGGAGACCTCCATGCATCTAGAAGATAATTAGCCAAATTGGCCCATGGCCTCTCAGTCTCTGAGGATTTGCTAACTTCATGGAAGAAGAAAAGGAGAAAAGTGAATGTATAAGGAAGGACCTAGACCCTTCCTACTCCCAAGAAGAGGCTGACCTCTACTTTTTACCTTTGAGTTCCAAGTTGTTTATTTCACCGTAAAATTCACACACTTATTTCTTCAATGAGAGAAAGCAATATGTGATTTTATTTCTGTAAATCTTTGATTAGTCATATAATTTAGAGAGATTTATGCCTTCCATGGGCTTCCCAAGCAGCGCTAGTGGTAAAGAACCAGCCTGCCAATGCAAGAGATGCAAGAGACGTGGGTTCGATCCTGGGTTGGGAAGATCCCCTGGAGGAGGGCAGAGCAACACACTCCAGTATTCTTGCCTGGAGAATGCCATGGAGAGGAGCCTGGCAGGCTATAGTCCATGGGGTCGCAAAGAGTCGGACATTATTCAAGCAACTTCACCCGTACATATGCATGTCTTCCATACCAAAATTCTGATAGTATTCCTATTTCCTTAATTAAGACTTATATCTCTGAGAGCTTGCTACTGTTTTCTGGTGTGTTTTTTTTTAATAGTCCTGTTTNCTTGGAAATCTATAGTTCTTGCTATTTTGAGTAACAGTTCCAATTCTAGTTCTAATTCTGTTGGAATTTAAAATATTTCAATTCAATTAATTTAAAATTTAGCTCTACTTTTTCTGCTCAATTGGTGTATGTTGTTATATTGCACACTGTTTATTGTGATGCATTCTGTTATTTTGCTTAAATACTTCTAGGCATCTTAGAGAGTCTACATTAAAAATGTGGGCCTGGGCTATACAGTCTTGTCAAATCTTTACTGGAAGAGTATCTGAACGCCAGCTCACTTACATGGCTATTGGTAAGACTGAGTCCTTTGTGGGCCAGAGGACTACCTTAGTTTCTTATCAAATGGGCTTCTGACAACAGGACAACTGACTTCTATCAGTGCAAGGTGGTGAGATGTCAAGAGAGGGCTGGCAAGATGAAATCTGAATCCTGGTGATGGAGGGTGAGGAGGGATGGATTGGGAATTTTGAATCAGCAGATGCAAACTAGTGTATATAGTAAATAGAATGAATAAACAAGGCCCTACTGTGTAGCACAGGGAACTATATTCAATAACCCTTAAAAAACAATAATGGAAAAGAAAAAGCAAAGCTCAGCCTTTCTGGATGTTTGTGTTGGCAGATTGAGTTTTTCTCATTTTAAGAAATTAGAAACTAACAAATTATTGCTTTTTTTCCTTCAGTTTCCCCCCGAAACCCTATGCATGTTGCTCCTTCTCCAATTGCTGTGTTTGTGGCGGATTCATGTTGATGTATGGCAAAACCAATACAATATTGCAAAGTAAAAATAAATAAATTTATATTAAAAAATTAACCTCAAATTAAAATAAATAATTATATTTAAAAAAGAAAAGAAAAAAATGTGCTACTTTTTCACATTATGAGAAAAATATTTTTATCTTCAAGTAATTAGGGGGAAAGATAGTCTCATTAACAAAGTCATGTGGTTTATCTCACATATATTATGACCACAGTCTTAAGAGCTGGGAGTTGCACGTAACATTCTAATCTTGATCTCAGGTCCTGAGTGTGAATCCTGCTGGATGCTTTCAGCTCAATAACTCAACATCTTTGTGGTCAGAAATGAGATCTTGAAAATCAGGAAAACTATTTGGGACTTTATTCAATTGAAAGTTTTCAAAAGGTAAATGATGGAATCTGATTGACTCTTCAAGTCACATAATCCTTTTCTACTCTGAGGTCATATTACATGGTGGCATGAGGTCAACTCTAAAGTCTGGAAGCCTGAGTTCAAATCCCTTCACCACCTCTTACAAAAGCACCATAATCCATGTATGTATAACTTAAACTTACCTTATACTTAAGTGAAATTACGGTAAAGTAGGGCATGAGAAAAGCACCCAACTTATAGGTGTATGGGAAGAATGAATACTGGAGTCTGTTGCTCTGCCCTCCTCCAGGGGATCTTCCCAACCCAGGATTGAACCCACGTCTCTTGCATCTCTTGCATTGGCAGGCTGGTTCTTTACCACTAGCGCTGCTTGGGAAGCCCATGGAAGGCATAAATCTCTCTAAATTATATGACTAATCAAAGATTTACAGAAATAAAATCACATATTGCTTTCTCTCATTGAAGAAATAAGTGTGTGAATTTTACGGTGAAATAAACAACTTGGAACTCAAAGGTAAAAAGTAGAGGTCAGCCTCTTCTTGGGAGTAGGAAGGGTCTAGGTCCTTCCTTATACATTCACTTTTCTCCTTTTCTTCTTCCATGAAGTTAGCAAATCCTCGGAGACTGAGAGGCCATGGGCCAATTTGGCTAATTATCTTCTAGATGCATGGAGGTCTCCAGGCTGCATCACTGTAAATAATCAACCTGTCCCGACCCAGGAATCGAACCAGAGTCTCCTGCATTGCAGACAGATTCATTACCAGCTGAGCTACCAGGGAAGCCCATTTCAGTATTATGATTTCTAGTAGTTTTACTGTTAACCAGAAAATTTAGAACACAGATTTTGTGATAAGAACTCAAATGGTAGGACATAGAAATGAAAATAAAAGTTAGAAGAACAGGTTTTTCAGGATCCAGTGACAATGAAGAGGCTTAATCACTCATGGACTTGAACTCCCAGCAGAGCTATGATGATCTGGGTCACCATCTGCTCAGGAAGTGTACTGCGTATGTACAAACCGGTGGATCAAGTTAATTATCCATGCTCCATAGTGGTCAATGCTTTACAAGAGTGGTCCTCGTGTGTGACCATCACAGTAGCAACATCAACATTTAGGAATATTTTTAGACAGACACATTTTTTAAAAATTATTTGTTTATTTTTGGCTGTGCTGGGTCTTTGCTGATGTGTGTCGGCTTTTCTCTGATTGCAGTGAACAGGGGCTACTCTCTAGCTGCGGCGCTCAGGCTTCTCCTTGCAGTGGCTTCTGTTGCTGCAGAGCACAGGTTCTGTGGCGCACAGGCTTCAGCAGTTGCAGCACTTGGGTTCAACTGTGGCTTCCAAGCTGTACACCACAGGCTCGTAGTTGTAGTGCATGGGCTTAGTTGTTCCGCAGCATGTGGAATCTTCCTGGATCCGGGATCAAACCTGTGTCTCCTGCACTGGCAGGCGTATCCTTTACCACTGGGCCACCAGGGAAGCCCTAGAAGGGCACATTTTTGAATGCCATACCCAACCTTCTGAATTCAGTGCTCTGATATAATTGAATCACTTTGCCGTACAGAGCAGCCTGGTGGGCTGCCGTCTATGGGGTCACACAAGGTCGAACACAACTGAAACAACTTAGCAGTAGCAGCTGTATGCCTGAAACTGACACAACTTTGTAAATTGACTATACTCTAATAAAACTTTTAAAATATAAAATTAAAATTAGAAAAGTAAATTCATTTATTTTAATTGGAGGTTAATTACTTTA
>SJYQ01006809.1:297533-307582 GCA_006410935.1 Redunca redunca | reverse complement strand
AAAATATTGAAGTTTTTAAAGAAAAATGTTTTTAAGTGAATATTGAATGGAGCACCATTCACAACTTAAGTAATGGATGAAATCTCATGTGAACTAATAGATAAAACTGCACACTAGTGCCTTTCAGTGACTTGTTTTTGATCACAATACAATTGAAAGTGAAGAACTACAATTCAATTAAAGGAAAATACATTGAATCTGTTGTGTGAAAATTGGAAAGATTTGGTTATTAAAGTCTAAAAGGAGATTATGAAATCTGTATATATTGATCACAGTCACAATGCATCACTGAGAATAGATCAGATTTTGCTGAGAAAATACAGACAACAAAAATTAAGAAAACATCAGTGTATCTAAAGATGAAATATCTCTAATTGTTTGAATGTTAGAACATCTTGTTGTTGTTCAGTCACCCAGTCATGTCTGACTCTTTTTGACCCCATGGACTGCAGCACACAAGGCCTCCCTGTCCCTCACCATCTCCCAAAGTTTGCCAAAGTTCATGTCCATTTCATCAGTTATTCCATCCAGCTATCTCATCCTCTGATGACCTCTTCTCCTGCCCTCAATCTTTTCCAGCATCAGGGACTTTTCCAATGACTCGGCTGTTCGCATTAGATGACCAAAATACTGGAGCTTCATCTCCAGCATCAGTTCTTCTAACAAGTATTCAGAGTTGATTTTTCTTAAGACTGGCTAGTTTGATCTCCTTGCTGTCCAAGAGACTTTCAGGAGTCTTCTCCAGCACCACAGTTTGAAGGCATCAATTCTTTGGCACTCTGCCTTCTTTACCATCCAGCTCTTACAACCTCATGTGGCTACTGGGAAGATCATAGCCTTAATTATATAGACCTTTGTCAGCAGAGTAATGTCTCTGCTTTTCAACACACTGTCTAGATTTGTTATAGCTTTCCTGCCAAAAAGCAATCATCTTCTGATTTCCTGGTTGCAGCCACCATCTGCAGTGATTTTAGAGCCCAGGAAGATGAAATCTGTCACTACTTCCACCTTTTCCTCTTCTATTTGCCATGAAGTAATGCAGCTGGATGCCATGATCTTAGATTTTTAATATTCAGCTTTAAACCAGCTCTTTCATCCTCCTTCTTCACCTTCATCAAGAGACTCTTTAGTTCCTCTTCACTTTCTGCCATTAGAGTGGTATCATCTGCATATCTTGATTCCAGCTTGTAACTCATCCAACTTGGCATTTCTCATGATTTATGCTCAGTGTGTAGGTTAAACAAACAGGGTGACAGCAGATAGCCCTGTCTTACTCCTTTCTCAATCTTGAACCAATCAGTTGTTCCATACAGGGTTCTACCTGTTGCTTCTTGACCTGCATACAGGTTTCTTAGGAGACAGATAAGATGGTCTGGTATTCCCATCTCTTTAAGAGCTTTTCACAGTTTGTTATGATACACACAGTCAAAGGCTATAGTGAAACAGAGTAGATGTTTTTCTGAAATTCCCTTGCTTTCTCTATGATCCACCAAATGTTGGCAATTTGATCTCTGATATCTTATCTTTATAAATGTATTATTTGGCCAATATGTAAAATAGGTTACTACACTTAAAATTGGAATCAGGCTTTCTGGTTTTATAAATTAAATAGAGATGTCTTTGTATGTAACATTAATAAGGAATAGATCGGGAGTTTGGGATTGACAGGTACACATTGCTATACTTAAAATATAGTGCCTTTCTATGAAAAAATAAATAAATAAACAAAATTCTTTGCCCCCCCCCACAAACAATAGGAAGGAAGCCTGGAATTAATTAGAAGAAGAATGTTTATACGTGAAATGCAGATGTATATGAATGGGTGGATAGAATACATGCATACACTTGGTCTAAGAAGATCAAGGATTATCCATTATGAAATTCTCTCTTGTACTGCTGTGGTCTTTAAGGATTTGCACAGTCCAGGGAGCAGAATAGCACCAAAAATATTTGTCTAATGAGGAACTTTGGTTATTGATCCCCAGGGGTATAGCTACGGTTAGCCGTCAGCCTGTGATATGAAACAGCCCTTGCCTTCCTAGGAAAGGCACACCTGAACCGGCTTTCAGAGGTGATCCTTCTTGACCAGGAGCCCATGGTCTCACATGCTCTGTCTGCCCTTCCTGAGGACAGATCTGTCTCCAATATCCAAGCATCATGTCATGTCAAGCATCATTACACACTGATGCCAGTTAGGTAAAGTCCCTTAGTTAACGATTCGGGGATTTTTTTTTTTTTTTTTGGGTAACAGGAAAAGGTGTTTACTAAAAATTTATCTAAGGGACACGATGAGCAGAGCTCAAGCACGTAATGGTCAGAATAAAGTGCCCTATGAGATTCCAGACAACCTGTCTTTTTGTTGACAAGTTTGTACCAGTGCTCACCCAGTTCTCAATCTGCTGGTCTTCTATTTCCTCTAAAAATGGAAGAACTCTTTATCTACTCTTTAATCTCCTAAGCAGAAATATGCCCTTTCTCAAATCTGATGCCTCATAAAACTTTCTGACATTTGTGTGAATACCGTGGTGGTCGTGGGGAAGAGATTTGGTCAGTTTTTCCTTTATTTCCCTTTCTGGTTCTTCAAATGCCACTGCACAGAAGTTCGTTTGCGCTATTGCTGTACTTGGGCTGCAAAGACACAAGGGGTAAGTAGAGACACATGGAGGCTTAGCTGACTGTCCTCCTAGCAAACCTGTATCTATAAAATTTCTAAGAATTTAATACATGAACAGCAAAGATAGTATAATACCTTTAAAGAAATATAACAATCCTTAAACTCCTTTGAAACTTTAAAACAGTGACATTCTGTTCCCAACTTCAGGTCTTAAATATAATGTAAGAAAATAATACACATACAAAAGGCATCTCTTTTGTATCCCCTTTAGATCTTATTCCCTCTTCCTGAGAGTCAAAATCATCTTGAATCTGATAGTTTTCCCCCTTGCATTGTTTTATATTGTGCATGTGTTCACAAACATATGTAAGAAAAATGCATTAACCATAACACCTATGAGTTAGGAAACAGAGAAATAAAGTATGAAATAATATAGTGTTAAAATCTCCCTGCAATGTGGGAGACTTGGTTTTGATCCCTGGTTGGGAAGATCCCCTGGAGGAGGGCATGGCAACCCACTCCAGTATTCTTGCTTGGAAAATCCCCATGGATAGAGGAGCCTGGTGGGCTACAGTCCATGGGGTTACGAAGAGTCAGACACAGCTGAGTGACTAAGCACAACAGTATAGTGGGGTTTCTCAAGGGGCTCATTGGTAAAAGAATCTGCCTGCCAATGTGGGAGACACAGACGTGGGTTCGATCCTTGAGCCAAGAAGATCCCCTGGAGGAGGAAATGGCAACCCACTCCAATATTCTTGCCTGGACACAGGAGCCTGATGGGCTACAGTCCATGGGGTTTCAAAGAGTTGGCCACGACTGCATGACTGAGCACACACACAACAGTATACTGGAATACACTCTGGTAATTAAAATGAATGAAGAGGGATTAAAAATATCAACAATAAAGAGAAGATAAATTACACAAGAACGCCAATTGTAAATGACATATACTATGTGGTCCTAACTATATAAAACTTCAAAATGCAGTACAATGCAATTGTCCACAAAACAATAACCCTGCCTATAGTAAAAAATTGTTGAAGAATAATGTATATGTAGTTAATTTAGTGGTTCTCTTGAGGAAGGAAAAGCATCAAGATTTGCCAAGCATGATGCGGGGACTCCATATACATCTGTGTTATTTATTGCAGTGAAACACCTAGAATGAGGATTGTGATGTGTGGGAATTTGATACTTTTCACAAGGTGGGAATGCTGCTTGTACTTATTTCTGTATTTCTTTGCTTGAGTAATCCTCCAGGTTTATATTTGTTGTGGATTATTACATATAAGTGTTTGATATATATTTTAAATTTTCTAACGTTGTAGACTTTGTCATTCAAAAAATTTATCTTACCATTTTCATAATTGGTACTGATATGTGCATCTGATTTATTTTTATCATTTATTTCATTTTAATTTATATCTATTCCATCATGTGTCCATGGCCAATGAACATGGATATCATCAATGTTTCCTTCATATCTTTTCTATGTGAAAATGATTTCTAACTGGAGTTTAAGCTCATAACACATCTCTGAAACTTTCAGTTGCCATGGAAGAATATTCATTCCCCCTTTCTACTGTATTCTTTCAATCTGATCACTGCTTCTTTCTGAGGAGTGTAATGAGCCAGGTGCCTTTGTTCATGAAGAAAAGTTTAAAATAGGATAGGTGAGTACAAGGGTCTCATATGCTGAGTACTATGCTGATGGCTTTTTATTCATTTCTTATCATCTCAATATTCCATAATGTTTTATAATAGCTCCCATTAAACAGATGAGTACATTGAAGTTTCTTACACAGTTGAACAATTTTTGAATTCTCAAAGAAAGTGCTGGTCCTGGATTAAGTTCATAGTATTTGAGTCTAAATAATGTACCAGCTAATAAGGACTGACATAGCCACATCTGTCTCCCCCAGCTGTGGGGGACTATTGTTTTATAGTCCTGTAGGATGCCTGAATATATATGTTGTTGTTCAGTCACTCAGTCGTATCCAACTCTTTGTGACCCCATGAACTGCAGCACTCCAGGCTTCCCTGTCCTTCACCATCTCCTGGAATTTGCTCATGTCCATTGAGTCACTGATGCTATCTGACCATCTCATCCTCGTCCACCCTCTTCTCCTTTTGCTCTCAATCTTTCCCAGCATCAGGGTCTTTTCCAACCATTTGACTCCATCAGATGACCAAAGTATTGGAGCTTCAGCTTCAGCATCAGAGCTTCCAATGAATATTCAGGGTTGATTGTCTTTAGAACTCACTTCTTTGATCTCCCTGCTGTCCAGGGGACTCTCAAGAGTCTTCCCCAGCACCACAGTTTGAAGGCATCAGTTCTTTGGTGCTCAGCTATACAATTTTTATTCTGCCTGCACTGGGTCTTTGCTGCAGTGCCGGACACTTTGTTGCTAGTTGTGGCATAAGTGCTTCTCCCTGTGGTGCACAAGCTTTGCTTGTTGCAACAGGAGGCTCTAGAGGAGGTGGGCTCAGGAGTTATGGTGCACAGGCTTAGCTGCCGCATGGCATGATGTATCTTAGTTCCAAGACCAGAGATGGAACCCACCTCCCCTACATTAGGAGGTAGATCACTAGGGAAGTCTCAATGCCTGAATATTTTTGAAGTGTCATATACTTGTCTTATCTTGTAGTTTCCTGTCTTCTAAGGACCAAAAATTGTTGCTCTGCAGGCATGCTCAGTCTCTTCAGTTGTGTCTGACTCTATGTGACCCTATGTAGCCCACCAGGCTCCTCTGTCCTTGGGATTTCCCAGGCAAGAATATTGGAGTGGGTTGCCATTTCCTCTTCCAAGAGATCTTCCCAATCCAGAGATCAACCCCGTGACTCCTACAGCTCCTGCTTTGGCAGGCAGATTCTTAGCCACTGAGAAAACTGGGAAGCCCAAATTTTTTGCTATTTTAATCTATTTTTTGAAGCTTATGCATTTAATTCTCTCTCATCTAGCTTTTTTTTTTTTTTATGATATCTCACCTATCATCTTAGGGGAAGAAATCCCCCTAGGATGAAACACAGAATGTGATATTTGTCCAGCTTCTGTTAGAATTAATTGTTACTGCAGATGAGTTGCATATCATGAAGGAATCTACATGACCTTTTCTTTTTTAAAGTGAAAATTGATACAGTAAAACATCAAACTCAAACATAATCAACATCTTTTCTAAAAGTATTCCATTTTGTTACTATTGTAAATGAATCTTGCTTTTGACCTTTATAAACTACCAAAAATAAAAAGCTGGTTTTATGGAAAGGTCAAGTAAAAAATTGTTATGGGTGAGGATATATGTCACTTCTAGTCTTTGCTCGGGTGCAGAGCATATACCTGTATAGATGCCGTGACCTGCTACACAATACTTCATGGGTAGAGACAAACATATGTTGTAGGCAGGAGAAAAGATCTGGCGTGTTTTCAAGATGAAAAATATTAAACTGTTAAAGGGAAATTATAAAATCTGAGTGTTGGTTTGAGAATGCTAATTCTGTACTATCCAGAGTCAGCTCAGTGGTGAGAGGATCTGAGCTCAGACTTAATATTTTCTATCCACCGTGTATTTCATGACCTTGATATAACCTCACCTTACCTAAGTGTTCGCATGGATGAATAAAGATATATTATAACTCAGATATGATAAATGTAACTTAGATCTGATAACTCATCTATAATCTGATAAGCCCCTCAAGTCATTTTGAGGTATGTCAATTTTGGGGCACCACACTCCACAAGACAGAGTAGATATATGCATTCTCATCTTTCTGCTTGTTTGAGGTAAGAAATAATTCTGAAGGAAATGTCACATTTTATTCTTTTTTTATTTTTTAATTTTACTTTATTTTACTTTGCAGTACTGTATTGGTTTTGCCATACATCAACATGAATCCACCACGGGTGTACATGTGTTCCCAATCCTGAACCCCCCTCCCACCTCCCTTCCCATACCATCTCTCTGGGTCATCCCAGTGCACCAGCCCCAAGCATCCTGTATCCTGCATCGAACCTAGACTGGCGATTCATTTCTTACATGATATTATACATGTTTCAATGCCATTCTCCCAAATCATCCCACCCTCTCCCTGTCCCACAGAGTCCAAAAGACTGTTCTATACATCTGTGTCTCTATTGCTGTCTCGCATACAGGGTTATCGTGACCATCTTTCTAAATTCCATATATATGTATTAGTACACTGTATTGGTGTTTTACTTTCTGGCTTGCTTCACTCTGTATGATAGGCTCCAGTTTTGTCCACCTCATTGGAACTGATTCAAATGTATTCTTTTGAATGGCTGAGTAATACTCCATTGTGTATATGTACTACAGCTTTCTTATCCATTCATCTGCTGATGGACATCTAGGTTGCTTCCATGTCCTGGCTACTATAAACAGTGCTGCGATGAGCATTGGTGTACACCTGTCTCTTTCAGTTCTGGTTTCCTCGGTATGCATGCCCAGCAGTGGGATTGCTGGGTCATAAGGCAGTTCTATTTGCAATTTTTTAAGGAATCTCCACACTGTTCTCCATAGTGGCTGTACTAGTTTGCATTCCCACCAACAGTGTAAGAGGGTTCCCTTTTCTCCACACCCACTCCAGCATTTATTGCTTGTAGACTTTTGGATCGCAGCCATTCTGACTGGTGTGAAATGGTACCTCATTGTGGTCTTGATTTGCATTTCTCTGATAATGAGTGATGTTGAGCATCTTTTCATGTGTTTGTTAGCCATCTGTATGTCTTTAGAGAAACGTCTATTTAGTTCTTTGGCCCATTTTTTGATCGGGTCATTTATTTTTCTGGAATTGAGCTTTATTCTTTATTTCAGTCTCAGCACTTGGCACAAGGTGTGAAAACGTGTTGGTGATCAATAAAAATAAAAGCAAACAAAGTGTGAAATGTGATGATGGAGGGGAAATTAGCAAAGGGAAATACTTAAATGCTCTCTTGGGTTTACAATATACATAGAATTTTATTTCTTTATATTCAATACTTAAGCACTGTTTTTTCGAGCTTTACCATATATCAAATTCATCCGGTGGGTTTGTTGAAACTTGAATTTCTGGCCCTTGTCCCTACAGTTTATCAGCAGTAAATCTACAGTGGTACCAAGAATTTGCAGTTCTAATCAGTTCCCAAGGGCTGCTTCTGCTCACCTGGGGATCCTTCATTTTATTTTATTTTCATTCGATTTTTCCTTCAGATTCATCAACAATATGGAAACCAGAAATCAAACAGATGTTTCCAATTTTTATCTCCTGGGATTGACAGATGATCCAGAACTACAGCTCCACATTTTCTTCCTGTTCCTGTCCATGTACCTGATCACCCTCCTGGGAAACCTGCTCATCATCCTGGCTGTCAGCTGTGATCCCCACATCCACACCCCCATGTACTTCTTCCTCTCCAACCTGTCCCTTACTGACATCTGCATGAGCACAGCCACGATCCCCAAAATGCTGGTCAACATCCAAGCACAAAATCAAAGCATCACATATTCAGGCTGCCTCACCCAGATGTACTTCGTCATGGTTTTTGCCTTTCTGGAAAATTTTCTCCTTACTGTCATGGCTTATGACCGTTATGTGGCCATTTGTCACCCCTTAAGATATTCAGTTATCATGAGCCCGCAAACCTGTGGCCTGCTGATTATATTCTCACTCTTGCTAAGCATTCTGAATGCTCTGCTCCTCAGTCTGACAGCATTGCGGCTGTCCTTTTGTAAGAACCTGGAAATCCCTCACTTTTTCTGTGAACTTGCTCAGGTTGTCAAGCTAACATGTTCTGATACCCACATCAATGACCTTTTGTTATATTTGGTGGGTAGCATATTTGGTGTCGTTCCTCTCTCTGGCATCATTTTCTCTTATACTCAAATTGTCTCCTCTGTTTTGAGAATGCCATCAGCGGGTGCAAAGCTGAAAGCTTTTTCCACCTGTGGGTCTCACTTGTCAGTTGTTTCCTTATTCTATGGGACAGGTTTTGGGGTTTATATAAGTTCTATACTGACTGGCTCATCCAGGAAGACTGCAGTGGCTTCAGTTATGTACATCGTGGTTTCTCAGATGATGAACCCTTTTATCTACAGCCTGAGAAACAGGGACATGAAGGGAGCCTTGAGAAAACTCATCAGTGGGACACCTTCTTTTCTGTGGTTGTGCCATCTACCTTGGACTTGTGTTTATAGAATGAGGCAAAATAATAGTTAATAGATATATGTAGAATATTCCATTTGTAAGTGGCAGAATATACATTTTTTTCAAGTGTGCATGGACATTCTATAGCATAGATCATATGTGGATCATTGATATACAACAAAAGAGGCAAGAATATGTAATGGGTAATTGACTATATGTATATAAATGAGTTATATATATAAATATATATAAGAAACCTCCTGCAATAAAGGAAACCCAGGTTCAGTCCCTAGGTCAGGAAGATCCCCTGGAGAAGGAAATGGCAACCCACTCCAGTATTCTTGCCTGGGAAATCCCATGAACAGAGGAGCGTGGTGAGCTACAGTCCATGGGGTCACAAAGAGTCAGACACAACTGAGTGACTAACAATTTCACACTTTCATGTATATATATTACACACATATATATATGTATGCAATATTACTCAGCCATAGACAGGAATGAAATATTGCCATTTGCTACAGCATGAATGGACTTGGGAGTTACTATGAAATTAATCACAGAGAGAAAGACAAATAAAGTATGCTATCACTTACATGTGGAATCTAAAAAATTAAATACATGAGTGGATGTAACAAAATTAGACTCATAGATATTGAGAACTACCCAGTTGTTACTAGTGGGAAGAAGAAGGTAGGAGAGGCAAGAGGGGATTAAAAGGTACAAACTACTATGTATAAAATAAACTAGCTACAAGGATGTATTGTACTGTAAATGTAGCCAATATTTGATAATTCACTTCATTGTACAGAAGAAACCAACACAACACATACCCCCATAAAATATATAATAACTTTAAATGCAGATTAATTTATAAAAATTTATAAAAAAACCACAGTGAGGTACCATCTCATGCCAGTCAGAATGGCTGCTATCCAAAAGTCTACAAGCAATAAATGCTGGAGAGGGTGTGGAGAAAAGGGAACCCCCTTACACTGTTGGTGGGAATGCAAACTAGTACAGCCACTATGGAGAACAGTGTGGAGATTCCTTAAAAAACTGGAAATAGAACCGCCTTATGACCCAGCAATCCCACTGCTGGGCATGCATACCGAGGAAATCAGAATTGAAAGAGACATGTGTACCCCAATGTTCATCGCAGCACTGTTTATAATAGCCAGGACATGGAAGCAACCTAGATGTCCATCAGCAGATGAATGGATAAGAAAGCTGTGGTACATATACACAATGGAGTATTACTCAGCCATTAAAAAGAATACATTTGAATCAGTTCTAA
>SJYQ01006809.1:265413-283148 GCA_006410935.1 Redunca redunca | reverse complement strand
TTTTTTTCACTTTAAAACATTTATTTAAAAATTTTTAATATAAATTTATTTATTTTAATTGGAGGCTAATTACTTTACAATATTGTAGTGATTTTGTGATACATTGCCACGAATCTGCCATGGGTATACATGGTGATTAACAAAAAATGTTCTGATAGTTTCAGGTAAACAACAAAGGGACTTAGCCATACACATACTATAATTACCTTTTGATCTTTTATAATTTAACTATGGACTGGCTACAGCCTAGAAGCAATTAAACCAGAATCTCTACCCATAGGTCCTTTTGGCATATTAACATATTGCCAGGGTAGAGAACCATTGTCAGGCAATCAATTAATATTGCATTCATGTTACCTATTATTAACATCATTATTATACACTTCACATATTAAAATACAAATATTTAATAATATTTGCATTAGAACTTATATTTATTACTTAAAAATAAAACAGAGGGTTTTGCTATCCCTATATGGTCCTATTCTCCTTCATTTCAGTGTTGTTCAGGATAAACATTGTCATGAACTCAATAGATGTATTTTCCTTTCAGTGTGTCCATAATATTTCTATTGACTTCTGTGTTTATAAGTAGTTTTCTTGCAAATTGTTCTAGATTCCAGCTGACATAAAGTTGTCATTTACCACAGTATTGCATTTTAAGTACATATATCTATATACTTAAGGACATGTATCTATGTACCTATGTATCTATTTATTTAAGTACATATATGAAGTATATATATATCAACACATAAAATGATGCACAGTATTACCTGAGGGTTAAATTCCATTTATTTTTCAATTTCTTATTATGGCACAGATAAGTGAATTATCGTGCCACCCACCATCCTACGTGAGTGAGGATTTCCAAAATATATATGCATACAAGAGTACTGTTTTAGTTTTAAAGATGGAACTTGTGCAACTTTACTGTTAATTACTTATTTTCCTGATGGAACTATCAGACAAAAGCAAATGTACACTCTGACTGTCACGGTATCAAATCAGAAAGATTCCTGAAATTTGACTAGCAAGGCTTTTTGCGATAGAGTCATATGAAAATTTCTGTCTTTCAAAGAGAATGATATTTCCATGGCTCAGATTTACAAAATGGTCTGAAAAATGCATTATTATTCATAGAAAACCCTATATCTATAATATTCATGTAAAAGCCCCCTGCAAATCACTTGTTCCATTCTACTAACTCACAGATAGACTCACCAGATCCTAGAAGAAGCAGTCCATGGTTCTAATTGCATTTGCTCATCTGGGACTAAAGAAGGTTTCAAAAGAAAATAATGCACTCAGGCGGTACAGAGACTTGGGACTGGAATTAAGAAGCCTTTGTGTGAGACCCACATCTTTTACCCACTAAAGGTGGAGTCTGTGTAAATCTCTCCACTTCTGTGCTGGTATCCCTTACACTGAAGTAGGATCAGTAATATCCATTTGTAGGACATGTGGAGGCTTCCCAGTAACTCATTGGTAAAGAAGTAACAGTGTACTAGAATTAACAGGAGTGCCAGGCAGGGAGCTGTTCCCCCAGGTTTGGTGCTGAAAATGAAACCACCCCTCAACCTCCAATGAGCGCTGAAGAATTGATGCCTTCAAATTGTGGTGCTGGACCTGAAGATCCCACATGCTATAGTGGAAGAAAGAAGATCCTGTGTGCTACAACTAAGACCAGGTGCAACTAATTAAATACTAAAAAGAAATATGATTCTTTTTTAAATTTTAATAATATATTTTATTTAACACAATATTCTCGAGAGTCCCTTGGACTGCAAGGAGATCAAACCAGTCAATCCTAAAGGAAATGAATGCTAAATATTCATTGAAAGGATTGATGCTGAAGCTGAAGCTGCAATACTTTGGCCACCTGATGCGAATAGCCAAAAAACCCTGATACTGGGAATGATTGAAGGCAGAAGGAGAAGCAGATGACAGAGTATGAGATGGTTGGATGGCTTCATTGACTCAATGGACATGCGTTTGAACAAACTCCAGGAGATGGTGAAGGACAGGGAAGCCTGGAGTGCTTCAGTTCATGGGGTCACAAAGAGTCGGGCACAACTTAGCAACTGAACAACAGCAACAACTAGCTCCAATAAAGAATCTGCCTTCCAGTGTTGGAGACACAAGAGATGTGGGTGAGAAAGATCCCCTGGATCTTTACAAAATGGCAACCTGCTCCAGTATTCTTGCCTGGAAAATTTCATGGACAGAGGAGCCTGGCCAGCTACAGTTCATGGGGTCGCAAAGACTTGGACATGACTGAGAGCACACACACACATGCACACACAAACACATACACATGGGTTTCACACCATAAGTTACCCTTCTTATGTCAGGTTTAGAGCCTTTCAAGTCATTTCTCCCTTATAGAGAGTTTGTATGCACGGTGCTAAGTCGTCGCAGTCATGTCCAACTCTGTGCGATCCCATGGGCTGTAGCCAGCCAGGCTCCTCTATCCATAGGATTCTCCAGGCAAGAATACTGGAGCGGGATGCCATTCCCTCTCCAGGGGATCTCCCCAGTCCAAGGATGGAACCACTGTCTCCTGCACTGGCAGATGGATTCGTTACCCCTGAGCCACCAAGAAAGCCCAACAGAGAGTTTGCATTTGTCTTAGATTCAGCTCGCTGAATGCAGGTCTAGTTAGCAGGATAGGATACTGTCTAGGCACCCTATGGATGGAATTTCATTTTCTGCATTCAAATCTGACCTTACACTCTATACCCCAGGGATTGATCAAAATTACATTAAAGTAAAATATTTCTATCCTAACTGTAAAATAATGATAATGCATTTGACTTTCTTTGAGAGGTGAAAATGCATGTAATAGGAAACAGGCTGCATAATAAACTTAGATCAGAACTTGGCTTTTAGAATCATCGAGTAAGATTTTGTGACGTTGTGGTTACTGTCATCATTTAAAAAATATTTTTAAAAGAAAGGATTTTTTTAAGATAGTTTTGTTTATTTATTTTGGCTGTAGTGGATCTTTATTAGTTTGCAGGCTTTTCCCTAGTTATAGCTGCTTGGGGCAGGGTGCAGGGAAATGGCCATGCTTCATTGCAGTGCACAGTTTTCCCGTTCCAGAGGCTTCTCTTGTTGCAGAGATGGCCTCTAGTATTTGCCATATGTGGGCTCAATAGTTAGCAGCTCTGGGCCTCTAGAGCACGTGCACTCAATACTTGTAGAGCACAGGATTAGTTGCTCCTCAGAGTGTGGGATCTTCCCTGACCAAGGACTGAACACATGTCTCCTGCATTGGCAAGTGAATTCCTTAACCCTGAGCCACCAAGGAAGCACATACTGTCATCATTTTCATCATCATCACCTTCACGATCATTTTGAGCACTTAGGAGATGTTTTATTTTTTATTTTTTTATTTTATTTTACTTTTTAAATTTTTATTTTAACTTTAGTTTACATTACTGTATTGGTTTTTCCAAACATTAAGGACCTATTTCCTGATCAGGTAGAAAAAATAACCAAGGAAGATAGAACCAGCGTGGGAGGGAAGTGGAAATTAGACACTATCAGATGTACAATAGATGTACAATACTAGTATTGTAAACTATTATACATCTATTAGATGTATAGAACAGTCTTTTGGACTCTGTGGGAGAGGGAGAGGGTGGGATAATTTGGGAGAATGGCATTGAAACATGTATAATATCATATAAGAAACGAATCACCAGTCTAGGTTCAATGCAGGGTGCAGGATGCTTGGGGCTGATGCACTGGGATGACCCGGAGGGATGGTGTGGGGGGATGGTGGGAGGGGGTTCGGGATTGGGAACACGTGTATACCCGTGGAAGATTCATGCTGATGTGTGGCAAAACCAATACAATATTGTAAAGTAAAAATAATAATAATTAAATGAGTTATACGATCCCCACCACTAACAACGACTTTCACTTCATAGGCCTCTGAGCCGAACTATGCATTTTGGTGCCTTCCCACTGGCTATCCCAACTGTCCACTACTCTGATGATAAGTAAACAAGTCTCCCCAATTCCTTCTGCATTCAGTATCTCCCACTGCACTTGGCACTCACTGGGCTGTGCCATGTCTCTGCTGGAGCAGGAATGCCCCTCCCATACCTCGTGTTACTTGAGGACAGAGGCTTTGTCCTCAGGACTTCCAGTAAGACAGATTCATGTATGCACCTTCTGGTACAGACAATAACTTCAGGAGCATGAGACACAGAGATATGGAACCCATTGGCTGGAGCTGGCTATATAAAGGACTGGGAAGCACAGGCTGATTATTTATAGTGATACAGCCTTGAGACCTCCATGCACATAGCAGATAATTAGCCAACTTGGTCCGTGGTCTCTCCGTCTCTGAGGATTTGCTAATTTCATGGTGGAGGAAAAGAAGTAAAGTGAATGTGTTAGGAAGGATATAAACTTGTCCTCTTCTCAGAAGGGGGCTGACCTTTATGCTTCACCTCTGATTTCCAAGTTCTTTACCTTATAAAGTTCAAACACATTTTTTAAATTAGAGAAAACAATATATGACTTTTATATCTGCAAGTCTATGGAATCAGTCATATAAGTTAGAGAGATTTAGGTCTTCCATACCAAGATTCTGATTGTATTTCTAATTTCTCAGTTTAGATTTATGTCTCTGAGAACTTCCTTTTTTTTTTTAAATCTATAGTCCTTGTTTAGGGCTTAGGATTTTCTGCCTTAGAGATTTATGTTTTTTGCTATTTTGAATGACAGCCCCAATTCTAGTTCTAATTTTATTGGAATATTAAGTTTTAAGTAATTTAACAATCTAGCTCAATTTTTTCTCTTCAGGTGAGGTATGTTCTATGTGTACCTCCCTTTAGCTGGTTCTAATTTGTATCCTTTTTCTATAATAAAACTATTACAATGACTAGAGTGCTTCTCTGAGATCTAAGTAATTCTAGTGCATGACAGAACTTGAGGGAGTCCTCTCAGTTTGAATCATGTTTGAGAATTATTGAATGTGAGGAAGTTCCCAAATTTGCTACAAATTGGCCTATAACAAGGGTGGTCCTGGAGATGCTTGAACTTGTGTTGGTGTCTGATAGAGGGCGGTCTTGTGAGTGTTCCCTTAGACTCTGCTAATTCACAAACTCTTTGTGGTAAGGAAGGGAGTAGAAAACATCAAGCCAAGTTGAAGCCCATCAAAGGTCTCTGAAAACCACAAGGAAGCTCTGGAGCTACAGTGATCCTTAGAGTTGGCTGGAGTTGGGGCAAAGGAGCCAAATGCTTACACCCCCACATCACACAGTCATTAAAAGTGGATTGCCTGGGGGGCTTCTCTAGCTGAGGCAGATCCCTCTAGGAGTTGATTGCTCATGGCTGAGTAACATCCAACTTTGAAGCACCATAGCTCTCATTCCTGCAGGAGATTCTTTTTATTGTGGTAAAACAACTGTCAACTTAAAAAATGTTCATACCTCAGAAAACATAGAACACTCTATGACACAAATCACAGCAAGATCCTCTCTGACCCATCTCCTAGAGTAATGGAAATAAAAACAAAAAGAAACAAATGGGGCCTAATTAAACTTAAAATCTTTTGCAAAGCAAAGGAACCTATAAACAAGGTCAAAAGATAACCCTCATAATGGGAGAAAATTATAGCAAATGAAACAACTGACAAAGGATTAATTTCCAAAATACACAAGCAGTTCATGTAACTCAACACCAGAAAAACAAACAACCCAATCAAAAAGTTGGCAAAACATCTAAACAGATATTTCTCCAAAGAAGACATACAGATGGCTAATAAACACGTGAAAAGATGCTCAACATCACTCATTATAAGATAAATGCAAATAAAAAATACAGTGAGATATCATTTTTAATATCAGTTTGAGTCAATTGCTAATGAGGTGGATAAACCTAGAGTCTATTATACAGATGAAGTAAATCAGAAACAAATATCATATCTTAATGCATATTTATGGAATCTAGAGAGATGGTGATGATGAACCTATTTGCAGGGCAGCAATAGAGATGCAGACATAGAGAAAAAACTTGTGGACAAGGCAGAGGAAGGAGAAGGTGGGACAAATGCACTATCATATGTAAAATAGATAGCCAGTGGGAATTTGCTGTATGATTCAGGGAGCTCAGATCGGTGCTCTGTGACAACCTAGAGGGGTAGGATGGGGTGAGATGGAGGTTCAAGAGGGAGGCGACATATATTTACATATGTGTACCTATGGCTGATTCATGTTGATGTATGGCAGGAAACAATACAATATTGTTAAGCAATTATCCTTCAATAGAAATTAAATTTTAAAAATATATTCATGACCTGAGAGTTGAGAGTTAATGCTTTATTCAGCAGGAAATTTTAGGACTTAAGCAGGGAGACAACATCTCAAGTAACCCTGAAAGAAATGGTTTGAGGAGGCTGAGGGAGGAGGTGGGTTATATAGAACTTTCTCTACACAAAGGCAAGTAGTCTGAATGTTGAAAATATTTTTGTGAATTAAAGGAAACCAGATATCCCAAGTTAAGGAATTTAGTGCTTTTCTGTGTATGGGAAGATTCAAGAGTCTGGGCTCATTACTGAAACCATTCCTTTCATATGCATCTCAGCTATCTGAGGCCAGTATCCTGTGTTTTTCACATCCTGAGCTCCCTATGGCTCGCCATAAAGAGTAGCTGCAGTCTGATGGCTGTTAGATCACAAGTATTCTTCTCCTTCCTGAGTGCTCTTAGGGCTCACCATCTCACTAGAATCTCTAGTGACTGTGACATCCCTGTTTTCTGATATGGCAGGAAATACTCCATGTCTCACAAGATAACATAAAACCTACCATCTAAAGTATTTTTAACTGTACAGTTCAGTTGCCTTAAGTACCTTCACATTGTTTTCCAACCATCTCCACCATTCACCTTCGGGACCATTTTATCTTCCCCAAGTGAAAATCTGTCCCCATTAAACACTAATTCCCCTTTCTTCCTCCCGAAGCCTCTGGCGGCTGCCATTCTACACTCTCTCAGGGGCAGTTCGACTACTTTAGGTCCTCGTTTCAATGGAATCATTCAATTTTTATCCCTTTCCATCTGGCTATATAATATTATTGGGGAGAAGTTAAATGGAATGGGAAAGAGAATTATCAGAAAAATTGGGAATTGACTTTGCTCTGGTAGGTACTCTCTTACCTACTCTTTGGGAAGCATACACCCAGTTTTCAAAGGAAAGTTCCAGTTGAAAACCCAGTTAATAGTTTCTCACTTCAATTTCAAAACACCCCTATTAAGATAGGAGATTCATCATCCTCAGTTCAGTTCAGTCACTCAGTCATGTCCGACTCTTTGCAGCCCCATGGGCTGCAGCACTCCAGGCCTCTCTGTCCATCACCAACTCTCAGAGTTTACTCAAACTCATGTCCATTGAGTTGGTGACTTTCTCAAAAATTAGACAAAGATCATTAGGAACAAAAAATATACTAAATGTCTTGATCCTCATATCAAAGTGTGGGGGAAAAGCCATTGAAAACAGTATCAGTCGTTTCCAACTCTTTGCGACCCCACAAATTGCAGCACAACAGGCCTCCCTGTCCATCACCAACTCCCGGAGTTCACTCAAACTCACGTCCATCAAGTCAGTGATGCCATCCAGCCATCTCATCCTCTGCTGTCGCCTTTTCCTCCTGCCCCCAATCCCTCCCAGCATCAGAGTCTTTTCCAATGAATCAACTCTTCGCATGAGGTGGCCAAAGTACTGGAGTTTCAGCTTCAGCATCATTCCTTCCAAAGAACACCCAGGACTGATCTCCTTTAGAATGGACTGCTTGGATCTCCTTGCAGTCCAAGGGACTCTCAAGAGTCTTCTCCAACACCACAGTTCAAAAGCATCAATTCTTCAATGCTCAGCTTTCTTCACAGTCCAACTCTCACATCCATACATGACTACTGGAAAAAATCATAGCCTTGACTAGGCAGACCTTAGTCGGCAAAGTAATGTCTCTGCTTTTGAATATGCTATCTAGGTTGGTCATCACTTTCCTTCCAAGGATAAGCGTCTTTTAATTTCATGGCTGCAATCAACATCTGCAGTGATTTTGGAGCATACATAAACATAAACATAAAGTCTGACAGAAGCATAAATTCTGACACAGTTTCCACTGTTTCCCCATCTATTTCCCATGAAGTGATGGGACCAAATGCCATGATCTTCGTTTTCTGAATGTTGAACTTTAAGCCAACTTTTTCACTCTCCTCTTTCACTTTCATCAAGAGGCTTTATAGTTCCTCTTTANCAATAAATAACAAAAATGAGAGGGCTATGATTATTTTGCAATTATAGAAACAAGACTGCCCATGGCCAGGAGTCCTGGATCATGCATTAAAAAGTGAGAATGGTATATTGATGTGCTGTGCAAAATCCAGCTGGGAATATGATTTAAGAGGGGGAGTCTAAAATAATTTCCCAAACCATTAAAGTTATTCTAAGAGGAAAAACATAAGAAAGAAAAAAAATCTGACTACACCTTGGATCTGTTTCTTTTACTTTAACCTTGCTTCCTGTTGCTTTTGTTCATGAAAAGGATACTATCTCTCCATAATGGCCTGCCTGGGGAACCCTGGTCCTCTGCCTGAATGTTAAACCAAAGTGCCTTTGTTCAGGGAAACACCCTAACCCTGTCCATCTGTGAATGGCTGCAAGGAAAATGAAATTAACACCTCCCTTCCACTGAGGTTGGTCATTTCAGGAGATATTTGATGTTACTTCCTCACCTCCCTTTCCCTTTTCTATAAAAGAATCTGGCAGCCAGACCCTGATAAAATGGCTGTTTTGAGACACTAGCTTCCCATCTTTTCCATCGCCTGGTTTTCTAAATAAATTATTATTTCTTGCCTCAACACCTTGTCTCCTGACTTATTAGCTTGCAATGCAGTGAGCAAAGCAAGTTTGGACTTGGTAACAAACAGAAAGCAGAGATGCACATACACCATGTGACTGGAGATTCAGAACTTCTTGTTGCACATATTTGATTTTACCACCTTTTCCAATCTTATGAACCAAAAGAAAAGAATGGAACAGGTGTTAAGATTAGGCAATCCTATGGGTAATCCTCCACAGGGCGCTCTTGATGTCCTTGTTCCTTAGACTGTAGATAATGGGGTTCAGCATAGGGGTGACCACAGCATACATCACTGAGGCCACGGCACCCTTCCTGGGGGAAGATGAAACAGCTGAACTGAGGTATACACCAACACCTGTTCCATAAAACAAACAAACAATTGCCAGGTGAGAGCCACAGGTGGAGAAGGCTTTGTAATTCCCACCTGATGATGAGACTCTGAGAATGGAGGAAATAATTCGATAATAAGAGTAAAGAACTCCTGAGAATGGAACTCCACCAAAAATGGTACCAATAAAAAGGATTAGTATGTTATTGATGGAGGTGTCTGAACAGGCAAGCTTGAGGAGTTGAGAAAGGTCACAAAAGAAATGAGGGATTTCCGTATCTGCACAGAAGGTAAGCTGTGACATCATCAAGTAGTGAAGTTGGGAGGTCAAAAAGCTGGTGAAAAATGATGCCAGGACCAGTAAGCTACAGGTGCGGGGGTTCATGATGACCAGATAGTATAGGGGGTGACAAATGGCCACCAACCGGTCATAGGCCATCACAGTCAGAAGAAGACTCTCCAAACATGCAAAAAGAGAAAAGAAGGACACCTGAGCTAGGCATCCTGCATAGGTGATGGATTTGCTGTGCATCTGGAGGTTCACTAGCATCTTGGGGACAGTGGTGGTGCTGATACTGACGTCAGTCAATGACAGATTGGAGAGAAAGAAGTACATAGGGGTGTGAAGATGGGAATCAGAGATAAAAGCCAGGATGATGAGCAGGTTCCCAAGTATGGTCACCAGGTACATGGACAGGAAGAGTCCAAAGAAGAGGGGCTGAAGTTCTGGTTCATCTGAGAGTCCCAGTAGGAGGAATTCTGAGACACGTGTAAGATTCTGTGGTTCCATGATGATGGGGTATCTTTTGAAAAAGAAGAGTGTTAAATAAGCAAAACAAATGTAGAGGCATCCAGATAAGTGTTCACACATTGGATTTAAGCAACCTGTGAATAAAGTCTTCATTGAATATACACCCCAGTACTTCTGCAATATTTCTAAGTTCTCAGTTGTGAGCATGTCTTTATTGATGACCAAAATAGTCACCTCTTTCTTTGCACCCATTTATGTGGTGACCCAAGGACGAAAGAGCAGACAAAACTGAGGAGAGGCTTGGAATGCAGGAACAGAAAAACCAGACTCTTATCATCTTTCCCTCCCCCATGCTGTAACTATTAATGGAACAGTATAACCTGTCTCCCCTCCTACCCCACAAGGAGAAGGTATTTGCCCTACTCTTCCCCTTACCCAGTATACATGCCTCACACAATCAGCAAATGACCTGAAAGACCCCATCCCACTCCTTGTACCCTGGTTATAAAACTGGACTAAGGATCCCTGTTCAACGTCTGTTCTCCCTTGAGCTGGCCTGCTGTTCTAACAGCATCTCCCACTCTAATAAACTTTATTTCCCTCTCATTCTGTCTCATGTCTGGAAATTCTCTTTCAACCCACACCCAGCCCATGACATTTTACACATGGGACTAAAGAATATTAGAGAAGGAAGGACATTTTGAGATCGCAAATCCAGGAACACAATAAAATATCTGTTGGGTTTTTTTTTTTTTTTTTTGCTCTTTTTGATTTTAGTTGCTAGGTAATACTTCTTATAATGTCTCCAAGCCTAGACATTTCCAAGGAGTTGATTTCTCATCAAATCCAAACTTTTTATGAATATTTGAGAAATTTAAGACCAAAGCCAGGTCTCAAACATTAAGTCGGCCTTCTTATGCCAGTGTAAAAGATTTTTAAGTCCATATTTCCTTATAGAGACTTTGCATTTCTCCTAAGGTCAGTTCCCTGAATGCAGGCTGAGTTAGCAGGATAGAATACTGTCTAGAGGGGCATCCATGGTGGCTCAGTGTAAACAATCCACTTGCAGTGAAGGAGATGGCAATTCAACCCCTGGATCAGGAAGATCCCCTGGAAATGGATGTGGCAACCCACTCCAATATTCTTGCCTAGGAAACCCCATGGACAGAGGAGCCTGGCAGGCTACAATCCATGTGGTTGCAAGATTCAGACACAACTTAGTAACTAAACCACCACCACCACCTATACTGTATAGGTACCCTATGAAAGAATTTTCCCTACCTGCATTCAACTCTGACTTTACCCCTTTTCTACTCACCTCTTTCTTGCTCAGGTAGAAAAAAATGCACCCCCTCCAAGACAGAACCAATGTTAGAGGAAAGTAGAAATTTAAATAAGAGTTCTTGGATCCCCACCACTAACAACATAAACTTCATAGGCCTCTTAGCTGAATCTGTGTATTTTGGTGCCCTCCCACTGGCTATCCCAACTGTCCCACTGCCTTAATGGTGAGTAAACAAGGCTTCCCCATCCCTCCTGCATTCAGTGTGTGCCTCTGCATTTGACACTCACTGGGTTGGGCTGTGTCTCCGCTGAAGCAGGACTGAAGGATGCAGATTGCCTGCCCCTCCCATGCCTGCTGTTGGATGAGGGTCGAGGCTGTGTCCGCAGGACTCATAAGAAAACAGACTCAAGTATTGCTTCCAGGATCAGACAACAACTCTGGGAGATGAAAGACACAGGTATGACACCCAGTGGACTGGAGCTGACTAACTTAAGGGTGGCGAAGCATAGGCTAATTATTTACAATGATACAGCCTTGAGACCTCAATGCACCTAAAAGATAATTAGATGAATTGGTCCATGGTCCTCAGTCTCTGAGGATTTGCTAATTTCATGGAGGAGGAAAAGAAGAACAGTGATTGTATTAGGAAGGACCTAGACCTTTCCTCTTCTCAAGAGGAGGCTGACCTATACTCACCACTGAAGTCCAAGTTGTTTACATTATTGTAAACTTCAGGCACTTCTTTTACAAATATATATCTATTGTTTTTGTATTATTTTCCATTATAGGTTTGTATATATAGAATATAGTTCCCTATGCTACTCAGTAAATTTTTGTTATTTCATATATGGTACTGTATCTCAAACTTCCAATGTATCCTTCCCTGTGCCTTCCCTTTTAGTAACCATCAGTTTGTTTTTTATATCTGTGACTCTATTTCTGTTTTTTAAAAAGTTCATTTGTGTTATTCTTTTAGTTTCTGTATGTAAGAGATATCACCTGATAATTTGTCTTTCTCTTTCTGACTCATTTCACTTATTATGCTCTCTAGGTCCATTCTTGTAGCTCCAAATGGCATTATTTCACTCTTTTTCATCAGATCAAATCAGTCGCTCAGTCGTGTCTGACTCTCTGCGACCCCATGAATCGCAGCACGCCAGGCCTCCCTGTCCATCACCATCTCCCAGAGTTCACTCAAACTCACTTCCATCGAGTCAGTGATGCCATCCAGCCATCTCATCCTCTGTCATCCCCTTTTCCTCCTGCCCCCAATCCCTCCCAGCATCCGAGTCTTTTCCAATGAGTCAACTCTTCACTTGAGGTGGCCAAAGTACTGGAGTTTCAGCTTTAGCATCAATCTTTCCAAAGAACACCCAGGGCTGATCTCCTTTAGACTGGACTGGTAGGATCTCCTTGCAGTTCAAGGGACTCTCAAGAGTCTTCTCCAACACCACAGTTCAAAAGCATCAATTCTTCAGTGCTCAGCTTTCTTCACAGTCCAACTCTTGCATCCATACATGACCACAGGAAAAACCATAGCCTTGACTAGATGGACCTTTGTTGGCAAAGTAATGTCTCTGCTTTTTAATATGCTATCTAGGTTGGTCATAGCTGAGGAGTATTCCATTTATATAACAACACATCTTCTTTTTAATAAATTAATTTATTTTTTATTGAAGGATAATTTCTTTACAGAATTTTGCTGTTTTCTGTCGAACCTCAACATGAATCAGCCATAGGTATGCATATTTCCCCTCCCTTTTGAAACTCCCTCCCATCTCCCTCCCCATCTCACCCCTCTAGGTTGATACAGAGCCCCTGTTTGAGTTTCCTGAACCATACAGGAAATTTCCATTGGCTATTTATTTTACATATGGTAATGTAAGTTTCTGTGTTATTCTTTCCATACATCCCACCCTCTCCTCTCCTCTCCACATGTCTATAAATCTATTCTCTATGTCTGTTTCTCCATTGTTGCCCTGTAAGAAAATTCTTCAGTACCATTTTTTTTAAGATTCCATATATATGTGTTAGAATATGATATTTATCTTTCTCTTTCTGACTCACTTCACTCTGTATAAAGGGTCTAGGTTCATCCACTTCATTAGACTGACTCAAATGCATCCCTCTTACGGCTGAGTAATATTCCATTGTGTATATATACCACAACTTCTTTATCCATTCATCTATCGATGGACATCTAGATTGCTTCCAAGTTCTGGCTATTGTAAATAGTGCTGCAGTGAACAATGGGATACATGTGTCTCTTTCAATTTTGGTTTCCTCAGGGTATAGGCCTAAGAGTAGGATTGTGGGGTCATATAGTGGTTTTATTCCTAGTTTTATAAGGAATCTCCATACCATCTTCCATAGTAGCTGTATCAATTTACATTCTCACCAACAGTGCAAGAGTGTTTCCTTTTCTCCACACCCTTTCCAGCATTTATTGTTTGTAGACTTTTTGATGCAGGTCATTCTGACTGGTGTGAGGTGATATCTCATTGTAGTTTTGATTTGCATTTCTCTAATAATGAGTGTTGTTGAGCATCTTTTCATGTGTTCGTTAGCCGTCTGTATGTCTTCTTTGGAGAAACGACTGTTTAAGTATTTTCCCCACTTTTTAATTGGGTTGTTTGTTTTTCTGGTATTGAGTTGTACAAGCTGCTTGTATATTTTGGAAATTAACCCTTTGTCAGTTATTTTTCAAGAAAATTTCCCTGAAGAAGACCTAGTACACGAAGAATTTACCCTGTTGTGGCTATTTCTGCAGATCCCATCATGATGTTTCTGGTCATAGAGTCAGAAATACCTCTAGTTTCTCTTATATTCATAGAGTCCTTCCATTGATGTAGAAGTATTCAGTGTCTGAGTTCAACAAACCTTTGATTTCTGCTCAATTAAAGAGGACACAGCTCCTCTCTAAATGTATATTTTTAAAATAACTTTTGTATTTGAATTCTGGATGTCATTAATGTGCTTTTGGCTTACATTCCATGGCAGAGGAGCCTGGTGAGCCACAGTGTACTACAGTCCATGGGATTGCAAATAATCAGACATGACTGAGTGACTAACCCTTTCACACATACTTAATGTGAGATGACGGTCTGTTGCAACCTACTACACCTTATGTTTCTGTCTTCCTGGTTCAGAGTCTATGTATGAGAAACTCAAGAGATTGATTCCTCATTAACTTGTTAGTTGATAAGTAGAATATATACTCAATTAAATTGGACATGGAAGAAAAATGTTAATTATATTTGTGCAAACATGTCAGAGAAAAGCTGGGGGACAACCAAATAACTGGTGTGTAAAGAATATTTAGGGGAAAACAAGTGGGTATCAATAAATTTTATTAATAGAATGCTTGAGCAATGAGAATAATGTAAAAAAAAGTGAAATCATTTCATAGTGGGAAGTAGAGCTTGGTTGAGTTTAGAAGACATGGCATTTGAAAACCAATGATGTTTTTTTCATAGATTTGTTTTGTGATTTTCTGAATCTTCCCTCCCTGCTATGATGCTTATTCTTCAGGGAAACAGGTAGATCAACAGCTTCTTGTATTGTCTTTTTAGACATCCAATTGAGAAATGTTTATCCTCACTTTTTATCATTTTGTTGTTTGTGAATCATATAAACACACCCTGTATTTTGTGACAATCCTGTGCACACTAGTAGTTGGACAAAAACAGATCCTACTGAATATGCATACTAATAGAAATAAGCCAAACACTGCTTCTTTCAGGAGTTGTAGAGCACTCTATACAAGGTCCAGTGATCCAGGGAGAAAGGGAATTAGCAGAAGTATGTGATTTAAAATGGGAAATTAGTCACTCTATTTGTTCAAAAACCTGGCCATTAGGGGATAAAAACATCCTAAACATCTTGGTCTTTCAGGTAAGATTTGGATTCTTATATCAAATAGTGGAAAAAATCATAGGAAAATATAAAAACAGTAAATTTAAGGAACAGAGAGCTATGATTATTTTGTAGTGATAGAAACAAGACTGCCCATGATCGAGGGTCCTGGATCATGTATAAGGAAAGACAGAATGGTATACTGGTGTACTATGCAAAATCCTGGTGGGAATATGACTTATGTGGAGAATTCAAAAAGAATCTCCCAAGTGATTAAAACTATTCTAAGAGGAAAACCTGCATAAACAGAAAGCAGGAAGCCAGATAAGTATATATACACTATGTGTTTGCATATTCAGAACTTCTTGTTGCACATATTTGATTTTACTACATTTGTAAATCTTTTTTTGTGATTGTTCAGTCACTAAGTTGTGTCTGGTTCTTCATGACCCCATGGACTGCAGCACGTCAGACTTCCTTATCCTTCACAGGAGTTGGCTCCTGGAGTTGGCTCAAACTCATGTCTTATGAATCAAAAAGCAAGATGGCACAGGATTTGAGATTAGGCTTTGAGATTCTGTGGCTAATCCTCCACAAGGCACTCTTGATGTCCTTGTTCCTTAGACTGTAAATGAAGGGGTTCAGCATAGGGATGACCACGGTGTACATCACTGAGGCCACCGCACTCTTCCTAGGGGAAGATGAGAGAGCTGAACTTATATACACCCCAATGCCTGTTCCATAAAACAAGCAAACAACTGACAAGTGAGAACCACAGGTGGAGAAGGCTTTATACCTCCCACCTAACGATGAGAGTCTGAGGATGGAGGAAATAATTCGAGAATAAGAGTAAAGGACCCCTGACAGTGGAACTCCACCAAAGATGGTACCAATGAAATAGATTAATATGCTGCTGATGGAGGTGTCAGAACAGGAAAGGTTGAAGAGTTGAGAAAATTCACAAAAATAATGAGGAAGTTCCACACCTGCACAGAAGGTAAGCTGTGTCATCATCAAGTAGTGCAGCAAGGAGTTCAAAAAGCTAATGGAAAGTGATGCCAGGACCAACAAGCCACAGAGGTGGGGGTTCATGATGACCAGATAGTATAGGGGGTGACAAATGGCCACCAACCGGTCATAGGCCATCACTGTCAGAAGCAGACTCTCCAAACATGCAAAAAGAGCAAAAAAGTTCACCTGAGCAATGCACCCTGCATAGGTGATGGATTTGCTATGCGTTTGAAAATTCACTAGCATCTTAGGGATGGTGGTGGTGCTGATACTGATGTCAGCCAAGGACAGATTGGAGAGGAAGAAGTACATGGGGCTGTGGAGGTGGGGGTCAGAGCTGACAGCCAGGATGATGAGCAGGTTCCCAAGCACAGTCACCAGGTACAGGGACAGGAAGAGCCCAAAGAGGAGAGACTGTAGTTCTGGATCATCTGAGAAGCCCAGGAGGAGGAATTCTGAGACACGTGTATGATTCTGTGGTTCCATGTAGATGGGGCACCTTTTGAAAAAGAAGTGAGTGTTGAATACACACAACAATTGTACAAGTAATCAGATAAGTGTTCATACTTTGTATTTGAGCAATTCATAAATAAAGTGTTCATGCTTGAGGACCATACCCCCCAGTTTCTTTCACAATTTTCTGAGTCTGAACACATCTTTATTGATCCCAGGGCATTCACTTGTTTATTTACCCATCTGTTTTTGAGGCATAGGTCCAAAGAATATGAGAGAAGTAAGGACATTTTGAGATCACAAATCCATGAACATAGTAAAACATCTGTTCCCTTCTTGTTAAGGAAAAATATGGACTAAAAATTCTTCTCTTAAAAAAATATCAATCTCATTAAAGAACACACTGTGCTTAGTTGCTCAGTCATGTCCAACACTTTATGACACTATGGACTGTAACCCACCAGGCTCCTCTGTCCATGGGGAGCCGCCAGGCCAGAATACTGGAGTGGATTGCTATGCCCTCTTACAGGGGATCTTCCCAACCCAAGGATTGAACCCAGGTCTCCCACATTGCAGGTAAATTCTTTACTATCTGAGCCACCGGGGAAGCCCAAGAACACTAGAGTGGATAAACTATTGTTTCTCTAGGGGGTCTTCCCAACCCAGGAATTGAACCGGGGTGCCTTGCATTGCAAGTAGATTCTTTACCAGCTGAGTTACCAGAGAAGCCCAGATTCAGTTCAGTTCAGTCGCTCAGTCGTGTCCAACTCTTTGCGACCCCACAAATAGCAGCATGCCAGGCCTCCCCGTCCATCACCAACTCCCAGAGTTCACTCAAACTCATGTCCATCGAGTCGGTGATGCCATCCAGCCATCTCATCCTCGGTCGTCCCCTTCGCCTCCTGCCCCCAATCCCTCCCAGCATCAGAGTCTTTTCCAATGAGTCAACTCTTCACATGAGGTGGCCAAAGGACTGGAGTTTCAGCTTTAGCATCATTCCTTCCAAAGAAATCCCAGGGCTGATCTACTTCAGAATGAACTGGTTGGATCTCCTTGCGGTTCAAGGGACTCTCAAGAGTCTTCTCCAACACCACAGTTCAAACGCATCAATTGTTCGGCGCTCTGCTTTCTTCACAGTCCAACTCTCGCATCCATACACGACCACAGGAAAAA
>SJYQ01006809.1:227348-264731 GCA_006410935.1 Redunca redunca | reverse complement strand
GTAGGCTACAGTCCATGGGGTTGTAAAGAGTCGGACACGACTGAGCGACTTCACTTTCACATAGTTGATTAACAATGTTGTGATAGTTTTAGGTGTACAGAATTTGATGTATTATTGAAGTAGTTAGCTAATAAAATACAATTCTAATATTAGTTTAATGATCTTATATTCTATTATGGTGGTGGTTTAGTCACTAAGTCGTGTCCGACTCTTGCAACCCCATGGACTGTAGCCTGCCAGGCTCCTCTGTCCATGAGATTCTCCAGGCAAGAATACTGGAGTGGGTTGCCATTTCCTTCTCCAGTATTTTATGTATATGAAATAGAATTAGAAGCCTACCACATCTCAGGGAATTCATTCAGAGAATGAGTGGAAATCATAAAATATGTCTCTGTCCACACAATAAAATTAACTTCCCTTTTTCTTTCTCTTTTTCTCTTTTTTTCATTTTTGTGACCCAGTCTTTTTAAAAAATTACTGAATGTTGTGAAACTGAAAAGTGAATGTGTTAGTTGCTCAGGTGTGTCCAGCTCTTTGGGACCCCATGGACTGTAGCTCACCAGGCTCCACTGTCCATGGAATTCTCTAGGCAAGAATACTGGAGTGGGTAGCTATTTCCTTCTCCATGGAATCTTCCGGACCCAGGGATTGAACCCAGGTCTCCCACATTGCAGACGGATTCTTTACCCTCTGAGCCAACAGGGAAACCCAATTGAAGGTTATAGATTCTATTAAATGTAAAATGATGGCTACTGTAGACAGCGACACAGAGTCATGAAAGCACCATTTTATCTTTTGTTTAGACCTACACAACACCACTGGAAGGAAGGAAACTCAGGCAGGAAAGTGCCCAGTGGGTGGAAGCCACATTGCCTACACATATTGTTTATGAGAACCAGAAAGAGTCTATTCAATATTTAGTAAAAAATTTTATTGTTGCAATCTCTTCTGTGACAAGCAAGGAAAGGCTCTGGGGAATCAGAAATAAATGAGTCTCAGTTCTTTCCAGGCATTCAGAATCCACTAGTGTAAAGAACAAAAAGTAAAATGTTCTCTCAGGGTCTAGGGAAAACCAAACCTCAGATCACAAGATATGTTATTTGAGCAATTGGTACTTAACCTTGAGAATAACAATAATTATAACAATACTTAAAATTCATTTGGTTTTACTATAATGCATGCATCACACATTTATTCACATGCTTAATACTCATTTTGTTTCATTCTTAATGCAGTTTTGTCAACTATGTATCATCTTAGATGGCAACGCAGGGTTAAAGATATTAGTAACTTGCCCAGTTCTTTGTCATTTAGATAATAAGTAGAGCAGATAAGAATCAAAATTAAATTGTGGGTCTCATGCACTGAACTTGTCCACTCTGTTTCCCTACATTTCAGAAGGAGATTAAGCAGAGGTTCAGGAGTCTCTTCTGATTTTCCCTAAGATATATTAAAACCATTGAACTGTTTCTTATTTCCTGCCTAAGAATAGAACCCAACACTCTGACTCTACACTCCCTTAGCGATCAAGAGAGTGTAAATTACAAGAATAAAGGAGGAAGTGGATAGTGAAGGAAAATTTGAGACCAGGGGCAAGAGAAAGAACTGACTGGAATTGTTGTAAGCAGAATCTTTCTAGGATCCCCACCTTCAACTCAGACTTCCTTCCTATAACTAATGTAGCAGGTGCCACACATGCTCACCACTGTGTCTGCCATGAATGCCCAGAATGAAGAGCACAGAGATCAAGGGATATCTGACTTTGGGATGAAAGGGAAGAGAGTTTGTTTTTGTTTTTGTTTTGTTTTTAATAACGGTTTGATGACATTTCTTAAATATGCCTTCAATCCTAAACATTGGTGAAGGGTTTATTTCTCTTCAAATCCAACCGTCTTACAAACAGTGAAGGAACTGAGGATCAAAGTCAGGTCTCAAATCCTGTTTGTCTTCTTGTACCAACTTAAAGCATTTTCAAGTCAATTCTTCCTTACAGAGGGTTGCATTGCTCCTAAATTCAGCTCCCTGAATGCAGACTGGGTTAACAGGACAGGATATTATCTAGGTGCCTTATGGATGGAATATCACAGTCTGCCTCCAGATCTCATTTTACCCTCTTCCTCCTTCAGGGTTTATAAAAATAAACCTTAAATATAAACCTTAAAAATAAACCACAGTACCTTAAAGTATTGTGTTCCCATTCAGAACTACAAAGCGATGATAATGTTGTTGCTCTATTTGGGAGTGGCAATTGCAATAAAAAGTAACTAGCTACATAAAAGAACTTGGCTCAACTGCTTGCATTTGGAATCCTTAGGCAATATTTTATGATACTAGATAGGTTACTCTCATCGTTTTCATCAGCACCCCCTTCAAGATCTTTTGGAGCACTTGGAAGACAATTTAGAGGGAATGCTTTCCTGCTCAGGTAGAAAAGATGCCCCCCAAAGATAAAACCAATGTCAGAGGAAAACAGAAATTTAAATAAGAGTTCTCAGAGCCCCACCACTAACGGCAACTTCACAGGGCTCTGAGCTGAATCTGTGCGTTTTGGTGCCCTGCCACTGGCTGTCTCAACTGTCCCATTGCTTTTATGATGAGAAAAAAGACTCTCCCATACCTCCTGCGTTCAGTGTCTCTCTCTGCACGTGGCACTCTCTGGGCTGGGCTATGTCTCTACTGAAGCAGGACTGAGGGATTCAGATTGCCTGCCCCTCCTCTACCTGCTGTTTGGATGAGGACTGAGGCTTTATCCTCAGGACTGGCAGCAAGACAGACTCAGGCATGGGCCTCCTGGTGCAGACAACTCTGGGAGGGTGAGACAGAAAGGTATGGAATCCATTGGACTGGTTTGCCTATATAAAGGGCTGGGAAGTACAGGGTAATTATTTAGAGTGATATGCTCTAAATATATCTAGAACGTCAATAGGCCTCAATGCTCATTGCAGATAATTAGCTAAGTTGGTCCAATTTTTTTCTCAGTCTCTGAGGATTTGTTAATTTAATGGAGGAGGAAAAGGAGAAAAGTGGATGTGTTAGGAGCTATCTGAAACTTTCCTCTTTCCAGGAAGAGGCTGACCTCTACTTATCTCTGATGTCCAAATTGTTTACCTTATTGGAAACTTCAGATGCATTTTTACACATGTATATATCTATTATTTTTCATATTCTTTTCCATTATAGATTATTACAAGACATTGAATATAGTCCCCTGTGCTATATAGTAAGTTGTTGTTTAGATATTTTATATACAGTGGTTAATAATTTTATACACAATAGTTAATGTGTTAATCCCAAGCTCCTAATGTATCCTTCCCTCTCCTTACCCCTTTATTAACCATCAGTTAGTTTTCTAAGACTGTGACTCTTCTTTGTAAATAAGTTCATTTGTATTACTTTTTTAGATTACACATATAAATGATGTCATATAATTTTGTCTTTGACTCCTTAATACTACAATTTCTAGGTTCACTCATGTTGCTTCAAATGGTATTAGTCAATTCTTTTTTATGGCTAAATAATATTCCATTGTATACAACACTACACCTTCTTTATCCATTCATGTTAAAGGACATTTATGTTGCTTTCATGGCTTAGGTATTGTAAACAGTGCTGTTATGAACTTTGGGTTGCATGTGTATTTATTTTTTAATTTTATTGGAGTCCAGCTGATTTACCATGTTGTGTTAGTTTCATGTATAAAGCAAACTGAATCAGTTGTGCANTGGAGTCCAGCTGATTTACCATGTTGTGTTAGTTTCATGTATAAAGCAAACGGAATCAGTTGTGCATATATATATATACCCACTTTTAGACTCTTTTCCTATATAGGCCATTATAGAGTATTGAGTATAGTTCCCTCCACTATACAGTAGGTCCTTATTAATCTATTTTATATATAGTAGTGTGTATATGTCAGTCCCAATCTCCTAATTTATTCCTCCCCCCTTACCCACTGATAGCCATAAGTTTCTTCTCTATTTCTGTTTTATAGATAAGTTCACTTGTATCCTTTCTTAAGATTCCACACATATAAGTGATATCATATGCTATTTGTCTTTTTGTGACTTATCTTACTCGGTATGATAATCTCTAGGTCCATCCATGTTGGTGCAAATGACATAATTTTGTTCCCTTTTATAGCTGAGTAATATACCATAGTGTGTTTGTACCACATCTTCTTTATCAACTTCTCTGTCGATGGATATTTACGTTGCTTCTATATCCTGGCTATTGTAAATAGTGCTGCAATGAACATTGGGGTACATGTATCCCTTTTTAAAAATTGTTTTATTTTGACTGTACCAGGTCTTCATTGCAGTGTGCAGGCTCATTGTTGCAATATGAGAGCTTTCTCTAGTTGTGGCATGTGGGGTTTTCTAGTAGTCGTTTATCCATAGTGACTTGGGTGATTTATCCACAGGCACAGTTAGACTCACACAGTCATTGGAAATACCATGCTACTATCTTAAACCTCAATTATATACCCTTGGCCAAGACATATCATCAAAATAATCTTTTCTCCCCTCCCCCAGGTTTCACTTTGCTATCCCCCAACTACAGAATCTCACAATATACATTTTTTCTCCTCTATTATGATTTTTCAGTCAGAGTTTAATCGAGAACTCACTCTTGTTATGTTAATTAAGATAATTTAACAGAAGTAATTAAATAAATGGGCTTCTCCAGTGTCTCAGTTGGTAAAGAGTCTGTCTGCAGTGCAGGAGACCCAGGTTTGATCCTTGGGTGATGAAGATCCCCTGGAGAAGGAAATGGCAACTCACTCTAGTATTCTTGCCTGGAGAATTCCATGGACAGAGGAACCTTGTGGGCTACAGTCCATGGGGTCACAAATAGTCAGACATAACTCAGCATCTGCACATAAGAACATAATTAATTCAATATTTACTAAAAGATGAAACTGTGGTGTTGGAGAAGACTCTTGAGAGTCCCTTGGACTGCAAGGAGATCCAACCAGTTCATTCTAAAGGAGATCAGCCCTGGGTGTTCTTTGGAAGAAATGATGCTAAAGCTGAAACTCCAGTACTTTGGCTACCTCATGCGAAGAGTTGAGTCATTGGAAAAGACTCTGATGCTGGAAGGGATTGGGGGCAGGAGGAGAAGGGGACGACAGAGGATGAGATGGCTGGATGGCATCACTGACTCGATGGACGTGAGTTTGAGTGAACTCCGGGAGTTGGTGATGGACAGGGAGGCCTGGCGTGCTGCAATTCATGGGGTCGCAAAGAGTTGGACACGACTGAGAGACTGAACTGAACTGAACTGAACTGAAAAGATGAAAAACATGAATGAAACATCCATCATGTGTTCAGTCATGTCTTTTCTAAGTTACTTCACACTGTATAACAGGATATAGGTTCCTCCACCCACTAGAAGAGATTAAAATTCATTCCTTTTTATGGCAGAGTAATATTCCATTGTATGTATATACCACCACTCCTTTATCCATTCATCTGTTGACTGATATCTAGGTTGTTTCCATGTCCTGGCTGTTGTAAATAGTTCTGCAATGAACATTGGGGTGCATGTGTCTTTTTCAGTTATGGTTTTCTCAGAGTATGTGCCTAGTAGTGGGATTGATGGGTCACATGTTAGTTGTATTCCTAGTTTTTAAAGAAATCTTCATATTGTTCTCCATAATGGCATATCAATTTACATTCCCACCAACAGTCCAAGAGGGTTCCCTTTTCTCCACATCCTATCCAGCATTTATTATTTGAAGATTTTTTGATGATGGCCATTCTGACTGGTGTGGGGTGATACCTCATTGTCATTTTGATTTGCATTTCTCTAATAATAAGCAATGCTGAGCATTTTTTTCATGTGTTTATTAACGATCTTGATGTCTTCTTTGGAGAAATGTATAGGTCTCCTGCCCATTTTTTTATTGGGTTGCTTGTTTTTCTGATGTTGAGCTGCATATGAACTGCTTGCATGTTTTGGAGATTAAGCCTTTGTCAGTTGCTTCATTTCCAATTATATTCTCCCATTCTGAGGACTATATGACTGTAGCATTCTTCAATAATTGTTTGTTTTTCTATGATACTGGTTGTAATCAACCAGATTGGTTTTCCTCCCTTCCTACCAGACTCTGTGGTTCTGTCTCTATCATCTTGGTTGAAGAAGTCCTGCTAGTACCCAGGTCAATTTCATTGAGACTCATTGTATATGCAGTTGTAGTTTTGATGTGTTTGTGAGGAGAGGTGAGCCTGGCATCTTCCTACTCTACCATTTTGATCTCTTCCTTCCACTTTTTTACATTTGACAGCTTGGTTTTTAATAATGTATGAAAAATGCAGATAAATTGTGGAAAGGGGTGTAAAGTATAAGTATTTTTTAAAAAAGATATATATTTTACCTGCATGACAGAGTCATTGCTAAGAAATTACAAAAAGCTGTCAGTGCATATTGGATTCAGCCATGAAGTGATCATGAGATACAATAGATTATGGAATACTTTCCTAATCCAATTTTTAAAAAACAAGAGAAACAATATTCATTGTGCAGAGGAATGAGACTATGAGCTACAAAACAGTGCAGTCAAGGAAAGAATTTACAGGTCTCGATGTCTTGTTTTCCTATCCTTTCCAACTGATTCTCCAAATAGATGGCAGAGATATTAATATTAGACTGTTTTGCTGAAGAACCTCCACAGGACACTCTTGATGTCCCTGTTTGTCAAGTTGTAGATAAAAAGTTTCAGCAATCAGATGTCCACAGCATACATCAGAGGCCACCACAACCTTCTTTGGGGAAAGTGAAAGAGCAAAACTGATGTACATTCCAAGGCCTATTCCATAAAACAAGCAAACACCTGACAGGTGAGAGCCACAGGTGGAGAAGCTTTTATACCTCCCACCTGATGTGGGGACTCTCAGAAGGGAAGAAATAATCTTATAGTAAGAGAAAAAGATCTCTATAATAGGGAGAAAACCAGAGATGGAGCCAACAAAATCCATTACTATGTTATTGGTGGAGGTGTCAGAACATGCAAGGTTTAGGGGCTGAGAAGAATCACAGAAGAAATTAGAAATTTCCACATTCTTGAAGTAGGTAAGTTGTGATGTAATCAAATTGTGTAGCTGGGAATCCAAAATGTGGATTAAAAAACATCAAAACTAAGAAGCCACAGAGGTGTGGGTTCATGATGACTGTGTAGTGCAGAAGGTGACAGATGGCCACAAAACAATATAAGCCATCACTGTCAGAGAATAGAATTCATACAATGAAAAAAGATCAAAAAGACATTTGTGTCAGGCATCCACATAGGAGATGACTCTGCTGTGAGTTTAGATGTCTACAATCATCTTAGGAATCATGGTGGAAGTGTAACCAATGTCAGCCAAGGATAGGTTGGCGATGAAGAAGTACATGGGGTTGTGGAGGTGAGAGGGGACAGCTAGGATGATGACCAAGTTACCAAGCACGGTGACCAGGTACATGGACAGGAAGAGGAAGGACTGTAGTTCTGGATCATCTGAAAATCCCATGAGATGGAATTCTGAAACATGTGTTAGATTTTGTGATTTTAAGTAACTTGGACACCGATTGATTAGGAAAAAAAAAAAAGAGGTTTGGATAAAAAGAAACAAGAAAAATGGCAACTATAACTGTGTTTATATTTTGTGTTTAAGATTTTCACTAGTAAACTATTCACACTTGAGGACCATACACTGCAGCACCTTCACTGTTTCTTGGTCTTCTGAACAGGGCAAGCTCTCTAGTTGAGGCATTATTGTTTTTCTGTGTTATTCAGTTCTTTCTATCAGTTCAGTTCAGTTCAGTCGCTCAGTCGTGTCCGACTCTTTGCGACCCCATGAATCGCAGCATGCCAGGCCTCACCTATTTAAAGATACTTGACTGAAGAATGCTAGAAAAGCAAGAACACTAGAGTTAGTAAATTCATGGTTACAGAAATACAGAGCCAATTCTTAAAATATAAATATAGTTTCTCCTATAATAAAATCTTTCTAATTAAAAAAAATGAAAAGATAGTCAAATGAAGGTGAAATAAGAGAGTGAAAAAGCTGGGTTAAAAATCAACATTCAAAAAATGAAAATCATGGCATCTGGTCTCATTACTTCATGACAAATAGATGGGGAAACAGTGGAAACAGTGACAAACTTGTTTTGGGTGGCCCCGAAATCACTGCAGATGGTGACTGCAGCCATGAAATTAAAAGACAATTGCTCCTTGGAAGAAAATCTATGACAAACCTAGACAGAATATTAAAAAAGCAGAGGCATCACTTTGCTGACAAAAGTCTTCAAAGTCAAAGCTATGGTTTTTTCAATAGTCACATATGGATGTGAGAGTTGGACCATAAAGAAGGCTGAGTGCTGAAGAATTTGATGCTTTCAAACTGTGGTGTTAGATACTGTGATGAAGACTCTTGAGAGTTCCTTGGACTGCAAGGAGATCCAACCAATCAATCCTAAAGGAAATCAGTCCTGAATATTCACTGGAAGGACAGATGCTGAAGTAGAAACTCCAAAACTTTGGCCACCTGATGCAAAGAGCTGAATCATTGGAAAAGACCCCAAGTCTTGGGAAGATTGAAGACGAGAGGAGAAGGGGATGACAGAGCATGAGATGGTTGGATGGCATCACCAACTCAATGGATATAAGTTTGAGTAAGCTCCAGGAGTTGGTGATAGACAGGGAGGCCTGGCATGCTGCATGCAGTCCATGGGGTCGCAGAGTCAGACACGACCGAGTGACTGAACTGAACTGAACTGATAGCAAGTCTATGATACAGACACAAACAAGCGCTCTTTTATTTGGTCTTTAGTCCTATGTGTGTGCATGCTAAGTTGCTTCAGACATGTCCAACTATTTGTGCCCCTAGCCCACCAGGCTCCTCTGCCCATGGGATTCTGCAGGCAAGAATACTGGAGTGGGTTGCCACGCCCTCCTCCAGGGGATCTTAGTCCTATGGGACATTCCTAAAATAGGGAAGAAACACAGGCATGAATGATCCCAGCATGTGGAAACTATATTGCCTATGCTTTGTTTCTGTGAACAACTGAAGTCTCTTCATTATTTAACAGAGATTGGTTTTAGTTTTGGTGCCTCCTTTGTGACAACAAGGTAAAGTTCTGGGGAATTAGTAATAGCCAAGACTAGCCATTTCTTTCCATACACTAAGTACTTATTTGTGAAAGGACAAAAAATGTCCTACCAGGGACGCAAGGGAAACTGTTACAAGTTATAGGATATTTAGATCAAATAATATGAGGATCAGCTAGTGATTTAATGGTAAAGAATCCATCTGCTAAGGCAGGAGATACTGGAGTCATGGGCTTGATCCCTGGATGGGAAGATCCACTGGAGGAGGAAATGGAAACCCATTCCAGTATGCTTGCTTGTAAAATTCGCTGGACAGAGGAGTTTGGTGGGCTACTGTCCATGGGGTCACAAGGAGTCAGACACAACTGTGTGACTGAGCATGCTGCCTTATCATTTTTTTCCCCTTACTTTACACATCCCTTTCATATGAGTCATATAGATAGCATCTATTATCTGCTCAATCCTTTCTTGACGGGGTTGTATCAACTAGGGATCAACTCAATGACAATGCTGTCTCAGAGATCCTAGGAATTTTTCCCATAATACACTAATTAGAAGTGGAGCAGACAGGATTAAAATTAAATTGTCAATCTTTGAGTAAACTTCCTTGTTTTCTGACTTTCAAAAATTTTGAGCAGAAGTTCAGAGAGCTTATCAGAGGTACTTCTGAGGTACATTTAAAAAATATGTCCATGTACACACTGCTATACTTAGAATGCATAACCAACAAAAACATACTGTATAGCACAAAGAACTGCTTAATGTTATGTGCTAGCCTGGATGGGAGGTGAGCTATGGGGGCAGGAAAGGGAATCAGTTCAGTTCAGTCCCTCAGTTGTGTCTGATTCTGTGACGCCGTGGACTGTGGCATGCCAGGCTTCCCTGTCCATCACCAACTCCCGGAGCTTGCTCAAATTCATGTCCATCGAGCTGGTGATGCCATCCAACCATCTCATCCTCTGTCATCCCCTTCTCCTCCTGTCTTAAATCTTTCCCAGTATCAAGGTCTTTTCTAATCAGTCAATTCTTTTTGTCAGGTGGCCAAAGTTTTGGAGTTTCAGCTTCAGCATCAGTCCTTCCAATGAATATTCAGGGTTGATTTCCTTTGAAGTCGACTGGTTTGACTTCCTTGCATTCCAAGGGACTCTCAAGAGTCTTCTCCAACACCACAGTTCAAAAGCATCAATTCTTCAGTGCTCAGCTTTCTTTATAGTCCAACTCTCACATCCATACATGATTACTGGAAAAACAATTGCCTTGACTAGATGAACCTTTGTTGGCAAAGTAATGTCTCTGCTTTTTATCATGCTCTCTAGGTTAGTCACAGCTTTTCTTCCAAGGAGCAAGTGTCTTTTAATGTCATGGCTTCAGTCACCATCCACAGTGATTTTGGAGCCTAAATAGATAAATAAAGTCTCTCACTGTTTCCA
The DNA here is from genome assembly GCA_006410935.1 of Redunca redunca. Lineage (NCBI taxonomy): Eukaryota > Metazoa > Chordata > Mammalia > Artiodactyla > Bovidae > Redunca > Redunca redunca. Next base: position 254,213 of record SJYQ01006809.1, on the reverse strand, counting down.
TTGTTTCCCCATCTATTTTCCATGAAATGATGGGACTGGATGCCAAGATCTTAGTCTTCTGAATGTTGAGTTTTAAACCAACTTTTTCACTCTCCTCTTTTACTTTCATCAAGAGGCTCTTTAGTTCTTTGCTTTTGCCCACAAAGGTGGTGTCATCTATGTATCTGAGGTTATTGATATTTCTCCTGGAAATCTTGATTCCAGTGCTTCATCCAGCCTGGCATTTTGCATGATATACTCTGCGTATAAGCTAAATAAGCAGATTGACAATATACAACCTTGACATATTCCTTTCCTTATTTGTCCAGTTCTAATTGTTGCTTCTTGACCTGCATACAGATTTCTCAGGAGGCAGTTAAGATGGTCTAGTATTCCCATATCTTTAAGAAACAACAAAATTCTGTAAAGCAATTATCCTTCAATTAAAAAAAAACAAATTAAAAAAGAATTATCTTAAAGGGGGGTGGGATAGATACATGTATGGCTGAATCACTTCACTGTTCACCCAAGACTATCACAACATTGTTAATTGGCTATACCCCAATATGGAAAGTTTTGAAACAGAAGTAAAAAAAAGAATTGAAATACAAATGAGGTCAAATATCTTGAGTAGAAATGGAATCCAAATCCCGGACTTTATAGCTCCCCTTTTAAAAATTGACATATAATTGATTCACACCTTCAGTGTTAGGTGTACAGTGAAGCAATTCAACATTTTTATAGATTATACTCCATTTAGAACATACTGTACAGCACAGGGATCTCTACTTAATGCACTGTGGTGACCTGAATGGGAAGGAAGTCCAAAAGGGAGGAGATTATATATATATGTATGGCTGATTCATTTGGCTGTACAGTAGAAACTAGCATAACATTGTAAAGCAACTGTACTCCAATAAAAATTAATTTTAAAAATAGCCTTATTACAGAATAATAACTATATTTCTTTGTACTGCACAGTATATTCTTATTGCTTATCTATTTTGTGTATAGTAGCTTGTATCTATTAATGCTATATTCCTAATATGTCACTTTCTCCCACTCTCTCTCATTTGGTAACCATAAGTTTATTTTCTATATCTGTGAATCTGTTTTGCAATATAAATTTGTTTCTTTTATTTTTAAGATTCTGCATAAAAGTGATAACATAGAATAGAATTTGTCATTGTCTGCAAAAGTCACTAAGCATAATACTCTCTAGAGCCATCCATGTTGCTGCAAATAGCAGAATTTCATCCTTTTTTATGGCTGAGTGATATTCCATTGTATATATACATGCCACACATAACTCATTTGACCTTGAGTGGGCTGGTTACACGAATGAATGAAGAAGCAGAAAACTGAGATTGGGAGCACCAGAGAAGTCTGCCCTGAGTTATCTACCAATACTTCCTGGGATGTCTGCTTGTCATCTAAGTTAAACTTCCCTAGTTGAAACAGCAAGGGTTGAGGCCCACCAGGAGCCCCCAAATGGAAGAACACCATGAGCAGAGAGAGGGTCCCTGTGTGGAATGACAGGGGAGAGGGACAGCTGGGGGCCCTGTGTCTGGAATTAGATTGCCCAGTTTCAACTTGGCTTCATTCCAAGTTGACTTTTTTTTTTTAATCGGAGGACAATTTCTTTACAATGTTGTATTAGTTTCTGGCATAAAACATCATAATCAGTCATAAGTATCCATATATCCCCTCCCTCTTCCTCCTCCCTCCCATCCCATCCTACCCTTCTCTATGATTACAGAGCACTGATCTGAGCTCCCTGTACTACACAGCAGCTTCCCACTAGCTAGCTATTTAACACATGGTAGTGTATATATGTCAATGCCACTATCTCAATTTGTCCCACCTTCTTCTTCCCCTACTATATCCACATGTCTGATTCCTACATCTGCATCTCTATTCCTGCCCTGCAAATAGATTCATCAGTATCTTTTTTTTTATTTTATTCCATTAACTTATATGCAGAGTACATCATGAGAAATGCTGGACTAGAAGAAACACAAGCTGGAATCAAGATTGCTGGGAGAAATATCAATAACCTCAGATATGCAGATGACACCACCCTTATGGCAGAAAGTGAAGAGGAACTAAAAAGCCTCTTGATGAAAGTTAGAGAGGAGAGTAAAAAGGTGGCTTAAAGCTCAACATTCAGAAAACGAAGATCATGGCATCTGGTCCCATCACTTCATGGGAAATAGATGGGGAAACAGTGGAAACAGTGTCAGACTTTATTTTTTTGGGCTCCAAAATCACTGCAGATGGTGACTGCAGCCATGAAATTAAAAGATGCTTACTCCTTGGAAGGAAAGTTATGACCAACCTAGATAGCATATTCAAAAGCAGAGACATTACTTTCCCGACTAAGATCCGTCTAGTCAAGGCTATGGTTTTTCCAGTAGTCGTGTATGGATGTGAGAGCTGGACTGTGAAGAAGGCTGAGCGCCAAAGAACTGATGCTCTTGAACTGTGGTGTTGGAGAAGACTCTTGAGAGTCCCTTGGACTGCAAGGAGATCCAACCATTCCATTCTGAAGGAGATCAACCCTGGGATTTCTTTGGAAGGAATGATGCTAAAGCTGAAACTCCAGTCCTTTGGCCACCTCATGCGAAGAGTTGAGTCATTGGAAAAGACTCTGATGCTGGGAGGGATTGGGGGCAGGAGGAGAAGGGGACGACAGAGGATGAGATGGCTGGATGGCATCACTGACTTGATGGACGTGAGTCTGAGTGAACTCTGGGAGTTGGTGATGGACAAGGAGGCTTGGCGTGCTGCAATTCATGGGGTCACAAAGAGTCAGACATGACTGAGCGACTGAACTGAACTCAAACATGCTTAATATACATTTATTTTTCTCTTTCTGACATACTTTACTCTGTATGAAGGCTCTGGGTTCAGCCACCTCAGTTCAACTTCTTTCCTTTCTAATGCATGTGCTGTGTTCTGTGCTCAGTCACTTCAGTCATGTCCGACTCTTTGCGACCCCATGGACAGTGGCCTGCCAGGCTTCTCTGTCCAGGGGATTTCCCAGGCAAGAATACTGAAGTGGCGTGCCATGCCCTCCTTCAGGATTTCTTCCCAACCCAGGGATTGAACCCAGGTCTCCTACATTTCAGGCAGATTCCTTACCTTCTGAGCCACCAGAGAAGCCCACGAATACTGGAGTGGGTATCCTATCCCTTCTCCAGGGGATCTTCCCAATCCAGGAATTGAACCAGGGTCTCCTACATTGCAGGCAGATTCTTTACCAGTTGAGCTACCAGTGAAGCCCTAAAATCTCTATACTCAAACATAAATATCCAATTTGAGATTTCGTATAAAAAGTTCCAACAAAACAGACTTTAAAAGAGCTTAATGATCAATCACTTTTCTTACTGCAGTTTAATAAGTCTCAGTTCAGTTCAATTCAGTCGCTCAGTCGTGTCCGACTCTTTGCAACCCCATGAATCGCAGCACGCCAGGCCTCCCTGTCCATCAACAACTCCTGGAGTTCACTCAGACTAGACTTATTTTAAAAACAAATCATTTTTACTTTGACTATCCTTGATTAAGATGGGAAGCAATTGTAAGAAAAAATGTTCTATGTTTTAATAAAAAGTTACGAGATACTTACCATCACTAATCTTCAGGGAAACACAAATTAAAACCACAATTTCATATATCACCTCAAACCTGTCAGAATGGCCATTATCAAAAAGACAACAAATAACAAGTGTTGGTGAGGGTGTGGAGAATAGGGAACCCATACACACCTTTGGTCCCTGGAGGAGGAATGGCAACCCACTCTAGTATTCTTGCCTGGAAAATCCCATGGACAGAGGAGTCCATGAGGTCTCAAAGAGTAGGCCATCACTGAGCGACCGAGCATGCATGTACACCTTTGGTGGGAATGTAGATTGATGTAGCCACTATGGAAAACAGTATGGAGGTTCCTCAAAACATTAAAAATAGAACTTTCATATGATCCAGCAGTTTCTTTAAAGAAAAATGAAAACACTAATTTGACAAGTTATATGTACCCCAATAGTCATAGAAGCATTACTTATAATAGTCAAGATATAAAAGCAATCTGCCCATTAACAGATAAATGGATAAAGAAAATGTGTTACATATAAACAATGAAATACTACTCAACAATTAAAAAAGTGAAATTTTTCCAGTTGTGATAACAAAAATTAACCTGGAGGGTATAATGCTCATGGAATCTAAAAAATAAACACATAAACAGAAACAGGCTCACAGATACAGAGAACAAACTAGTGATTACTAAAAGGTGGGGGGGGGTGGAAGGAGGAGCAAAATATATAAAGAAGATTAAGAGGTGCAAATTACTAAGCATAAAATAAGTAAATTACAAGAATTTAACAGGTATCCCAGGGTAATGCTGACAATATATTCCAAATTTTATGGTAAATGTGTATGGAGTATAATCTCTAAAAATATTGTAGTACACCAGACACTAATATATTAATGTAAGTTAACTATATTTCAATAAAAATGCTCCAAAACACCCTGACATATTATCAGATTCTAGTCATGTTTACTAATTTTGAGCCTTTTTCTTCTTCATAAACTGATTCCTGTTGTTTGTACATTTTGTTGATAATTAATGTTTCCAATTTTATTCTCACCCTCCTGACTTCATGTCACTAAAGGCTAAAGCCTTAGTGCCCAAGTTCTTGTTAAAACTGTCTAAAGAAGACCCAACAGCTAAAATCAGATACTTACATGTTCTGCTCCAAAAAAGAAACCATATTTGTGTTGTCATCATTAGAGACATTCAAAATACAAACCAAAAAAATTATCCAAATGCCACTGTCTGTCTTCTTTCCACCATCCAAAGATATTTCAAACCCAACAATCCAAAAATCTTGATTGACTGCCTTCTGGATTAAAAACATAAATTTCCAGTTTGTTCTCATCATTCACCTTTATTTTTCTTTTTTTAAATATAAATTTATTTATTTTAATTAGAGGTTAATTACTTTACAAAACTTTATTGGTTTTGCCATACATCAACATGTATCTGCCACAGGTATACATGTGTTCCCCATCCTGAACACCCCTCCCTCCTCCCTCCCCATACCATCCCTCTGGGTCGTCTCAGTGCACCAGCCCCAAGCAGCCAGTATCATGCATCAAACCTGAACTGGTGACTCATTTCATATATGATATTATACATGTTTCAATGCCATTCTCCCAAATCATCCCACCCTCGCCCTCTCCCACAAAGTCCAAAAGACTGTTCTATACATCTGTGTCTCTTTTGCTGTCTCACATACAGGGTTATTGTTACCATCTTTCTAAATTCCATATACATGCATTAGTATACTGTATTGGTGTTTTTCTTTCTGGCTTACTTCACTCGGTATAATAGGCTCCAGTTTTCTTCCACCTCATTAGAACTGATTCAAATGTATTCTTTTGAATGGCTGAGTAATACTCCATTGTGTATATGTACCATAGCTTTCGTACCCATTCATCTGCTGATGGACATCTAAGTTGCTTCCATGTCCTGACTATTATATGCCCCCCTATTAAATGCCTGATTTTTGTTGTTGTTGTTTAGTCACTAAGTCGTGCCCTACTCTTTACGACCCCATGGACTGTATCTCACCAGGCTCCTCTGTTTCCCAGGCAGTAATACTGAAGTGGATTATCATTTGCTTCCCCAGGGTATCTGCCCAACCCAGGGACTGAACCAGCATCTCCTGCATTGCAGGTGGATTTTTACTGCTGAACCACCTGGGAAGCCCTACTTGTCTGATTATTCACACTGATAAAGGCCTAACTTAGGTAGATGCCCCACTCACCTACACCACCTACAATGAGACACAGCTTTTTAACTGGACTGACTGATTCCCAAGACTAAGAGACTAAGTCCCAAGACTGAGAGACTAAGTCAATAAGATATGGGACAATGTACTGAGATTTGTTCTTTTCTGAACATTCCAACATATGTTTATCTCCCTCTATACAGATCTCTCACCTCATAACTTCTTCTGAGTCTCTCTCTTCAGGTATCATTTAAATTTTATCTTTATATCTATATATCTATATTTCTTAAAGTGTCTAAAGAAACGAAGGGTATCAGAATATGCTATCCCCAAATGCCACTTTGAGCTGAGGGTGATTTAAAAGAAGTGGATACAAAAAAACTCTCTGCTCTCCTATTTTCCTCAAAGCAGGGCATAAATATGTAAATGTGGCTCCTCTCTCATCTCTAAAAGAAGGTCAGGAGAATTCTTAATTACCTGAGGCACTTCTGGGCTTCCCTGGTGGCTCTGCTGGGAAAGAATCTGCACACAACGCAAAGACCTGGGTTCTATCCCTGGGTTGGGAAGATCCCCTGGAAAAGGGAAAGGCTACCAACTCCAGTATTCTGGCCTGGAGAATTCCATGGACTGTATAGTTCATGGGGTCACAAAGAGTAGGACATGACAGTGATTTTCACTTACTTAGTTGAAACACTTCTAGACACTTTTCAGCCTAGAGATGACACCAGAGGAATCTACATAACACAGCTTGCTAACACTAGTTCTTATTCACCATTAGTCACCCCAAATATTTGTCTTCCTAAATAGAAAAATGATAAATAATTAAATGTGTATCTTATGTCAAGATATAGATCAAAAATACCTCTTAAGTCTGTCTAACTTGGTCTTTCCAATTTAGATGCATGTGAGAATTCCCATCTTGCCCCAGGAATGATATTTCCATAGCTCAAATTTGCAAAACAATCTGCAAAATGCATTATTATTCACAGAAAACTCACAGTTCACAACATTCATGCACTAAAGTCCCATGTAAACCACTTGGCCCAATTCGCTAATTCATGAATGAAGTAAAATTACAAGAGAAAGAAACAATGGTTCTACCTTCATTTGCTCATCTGGAACTAAAGCAGATTTGAAAAGAGAACAATAATTCTACTGTAATATTGGGGAAAGATCCATGGGATGGAAGTCAGAAGACCTATGTCTGAATCTCACATCTTTCACCTACTAAATACAAAGTGTGTGTAAATCTCTCAACCCCTCTTTGCTGGCATCACTTACCTAGAAATGGGAAGAATCTCTAGGACCTCTGTGCCAGCTAACAGCGGTTTGCACTTCATAAATATTCAGTTATGGTTTTTAAACCAGAATTTGAAATGTAATTGGAATAGTGAGTTTTCTCGATGAAATACAATCCCAAGAAAAGCTAAAAGTCCTTTGAGTCTATACTATGGCAGAGAGATAGAACCCCATGATGTCCAAGGGAATTCATTCATAGAATGAATGGAGGGAGGAATGTTCATGAGGGAGGGGACATATGTATACCTCTGGCTGATTCATGTTGATGTATGGTAGAAACCAACACAATATTGTAAAGTAACTATCCTATTAAAAATAAATAAAATTTTCTTTTATTTATTTTAATTGGAGGCTAATTACTTTACAATATTGCAGTGGGTTTTGCCATACATTGACATGAATCAGCCATGGTGGTACATGTGTCCCCCATCCTGAACCCCCCTCCCACCTCCCTCCCCATCCCATCCCTCAGGGTCATCCCAGTGCACTGGCCCTGAGTGTCCTGTCTCATGCATTGAACCTAGACTGGCAATATATTTCACATATGTTAATATATATGTTTGTTTCAATGGTATTCTCTCAAATCATCCCACCCTAGCCTTCTCCCACAGAGTCCAAAATTCTGTTCTTTACATCTGTGTCTCTTTTGCCGTCTCACATATAGGGTCACCGTTACCATCTTTCTAAATTCCATATATATGTGTTAATATACTGTATTGGTGTTTTTCGTTCTGACTTACTTCACTCTGTATAGTAGGGAACGTGTTTTTTTCTAATGTGCAACGTGGCAGCCACTGGCTTTATTTATTTATTTTTTTAATTGCTTCACAAAATTGTATTGGTTTTGCCATGCATCAGTGTGAATCCACCACAGGTATACACATGTTCACCATCCTGAACACCCCTCCCTCCTCCTTCCCCGTACCATCCTTCTGGGTCGTCCCAGTGCACCAGCCCCAAGCATCCAGTATCAAGTATTGAACCAGGACTGGCAATTTGTTTCATATATGATATTATACATTTTTCAATGTCATTCTCCCAAATCATCCCACCTGCTCCCTCTCTCACAGAGTCCAAAAGTCTGTTCTATACATCTGTGTCTCTTTTGCTGTCTCACATACAGGGTTATCATGACCATCTTTCTAAATTCCATATATATGCGTTTGTGTACTGTATTGGTATTTTTCTTTCTGGCTTACTTCCCTCGGTATAATCGGCTCCAGTTTCATCCACCTCATTAGAACTGATTCAAATGTATTCTTTTGAATGGCTGAGTAATACTCCATTGTGTATATGTACCACAGCTTTCGTACCCATTCATCTGCTGATGGACATCTAGGTTGCTTCCATGTCCTGGCTATTATAAACAGTGCTGCGATGAACATTGGGGTACACATGTCTCTTTCAATTCTGATTTCCTCGGTANAGTAGAGCCTGAAGTCAGGCAGGTTGATTCCTCCAGTTCCATTCTTCTGTCTCAAGATTGCTTTGACTTTTTGTATTTCCATATAAATTGTGAAATTATTTGTTCTAGCTCTGTGAAAAATACCACTGGTAGCTTGCTAGGGATTGCATTGAATCTGTAGATTGCTTTGTGTACTATACTCATTTTCACTATATTGATTCTTCCGATCCATGAACATAGTATATTTCTCCATCCTTAGTGTCCTCTTTGATTTCTTTCACCAGTGTTTTATAGTGTTCTATATATAAGTCTTTAGTTTCTTTAGGTAGATATATTCCTAAGTATTTTATTCTTTTCGTTGCAGTGGTGAATGGAATTGTTTCCTTAATTTCTCTTTCTATTTTCTCATTATTAGTGTATAGGAATGCAAGGGATTTCTGTGTGTTGGTTTTATATCCTGCAACTTTACTATAATCATTGATTAGCTCTAGTAGTTTTCTGGTGGAGTCTTTAGGGTTTTCTAATTAAACTTAAAAGCTTCTGCACAACAAAGGAAACTATAAGCAAGGTGAAAAGACAGCCTTCAGAATGGGAGAAAATAATAGCAAACGAAGCAACTGACAAACAACTAATCTCAAAAATATACAAGCAACTCCTGCAGCTCAATTCCAGAAAAATAAACAACCCAATCAAAAAACGAGCCAAAGAACTAAATAGACATTTCTCCAAAGAAGACATATGGATGGCTAACAGACACATGAAAAGATGCTCAACATCACTCATTATCAGAAAAATGCAAATCAAGACCATAATGAGGTACCATTTCATGCCAGTCAGAGTGGCTGAGATCCAAAAGTCTACAAGCAATAAATGCTGGAGAGGGTGTGGAGAAAAGGGAACCCCCTTACACTGTTGGTGGGAATGCAAACTAGTACAGCCACTATGGAGAACAGTGTGGAGATTCCTTAAAAAACTGGAAATAGAACCGCCTTATGACCCAGCAATCCCACTGCTGGGCATGCATACCGAGGAAATCAGAATTGAAAGAGACATGTGTACCTCAATGTTCATCGCAGCACTGTTTATAATAGCCAGGACATGGAAACAACCTAGATGTCCATCAGCAGATGAATGGGTACGAAAGCTGTGGTACATATACACAATGGAGTATTACTCAGCCATTCGAAAGAATACATTTGAAAATCAGTTCTAATGAGGTGGGTGAAACTGGAGCCGATTATACCGAGTGAAGTAAGCCAGAAAGAAAAACACCAGTACAGTATACTAACACATATATATGGAATTTAGAAAGATGGTCACGATAACCCTGTATGCGAGACAGCGAAAGAGACACAGATGTAGAGAACAGTCTTTTGGACTCTGTGGGAGAGGGAGAGGGTGGGATGAGATGGGAGAGTGGCATTGAAACATGTATAATATCATGTAAGAAACGAATTGCCAGTCTAGGTTCGATGCAGGATACAGGATGCTTGGGGCTGGTGCACTGGGATGACCCAGAGAGATGGTATGGGGAGGGAGGTGGGAGTGGGGTTCAGGACTGGGAACTCATGTACACCCGTGGCAGATTCATCTTGATGTATGGCAAAACCAATACAGTATTATAAAGTAAAATAAAGTAAAAATAATAATAATAAAATAAAATTTGCAACAACAACAAAAAAAGATTATGCAAATAAAGTACTCAACAGAACACCTGGAAAAAAAATAAAAGGAAATATTTTTAAGATTTTATTTTTATTAGCCACTATACCATAATACAAAAGGTAACTACAAATCAAGAACTAAAACCTGAAGAATAATATAAAAATACATGAAAACTAATTTTCATTTGCTTAAATCTCTTTGCATAGATTTTTTTTTCTTTTTTTTTTCCCTTGGAGGATAATTGCTTTACAATATTGTGTTGGCTTCTGCTATTCATCATCATGAATCAGCCACAGGTATACATATGTCCCCTCCCTCTGGAGTCCCCCTCCCATCTCCCATCCCATCCCTCTAGGTTATCACAGAGCACTGGGGTGAGTTCCCTGTGTCACATATCAAATTCTCACTTGCTATTTATTTTACATATGCTGATGTATAAATGAAAGGGAATTACTCATCTTTTGAGTGTGCTTGGGCTGCCAGAGATAAACTATAGAATCTCTGTAGATATAACAACATTCTACACATTCCTCTCTGTACTTACTGGGCTGGGCTGCATCTCTGCTAGAACATTACCAAGGAGCACAGACTCACTGACCCTCTCCTGCCTGGTGTGTGATGAAGTCTCAGGATCCTTCCTCAGGATGGGCAGGAAGACAGAATCAGGCTGAACCTTATGATGCAGGTTCCTGCAAAGGATAAAGATGTGGGTGTGGAGTCACAATATTAAAACTGGCAAACTAAAGAGCTCTAGGCACAGGCCAATTGTTTACAATGATTTGACCTTAGGGTTCAATGCCCAAAGCTCATCATTAGCCAGTGGGACAATGTTGTCTCTATCTTTGAGGACTTGTTAATATTAACAGAAAAGGAAAAGGAGAAAAATGACAGTCCTGGGCAGGGACTCAGTCCCTCTTCTCCTCAGAAGGAAATTCACCTGTACTCTTGCTTCTTACTTCTAATTTACAGGTTCTTAACATAAAACTCAGACTTTATTTCACAATCTAAACACTCAGTGTGATCTTGATATCTTCAAATTGATCGTATCAATCATGAGTCTATGCAGCATTAGATCCATACCAAGGATATGATACACTTTCCATTTTCACAGTTAATATTTGTTTCTAAGGAAAACTTCTTATTTTCCTTTCCTCACCCTTGCTCAGCTGGTATCAGAAATGGTGGACATCACTTTTTTGCTAATTTGAATGAGTCTTCAGTTCTAAGTTTTTTCTCTAAATGAATTACATTGGCATATTAGAAAACTATTGATATTTACTTATTATTTTATTACTGATACGTTAAATATTTCAGTGTGCCTCCCAGAAGGTTGCATTCAAGGTGATAGCCAGGGCTGCAGGCATCTCAAGATTGAATCAGCAGGGGTCAACTTTCAAGCACACTCATGAACCTGTTGGCAGGGTTCATCTGTTCACAGAATATTGTCCAAAGAATTCCTTCAGTTCCTTGACACTTGACATCCTTGCCTGGTGGGGGAGTTGGGTTTTATCATTGTGAACTATCAATAAAACAAGAGAGAGATGCAGCAAGAAGAAAGCCAGATTATTTTACTCTCTTCCCAGAATTGACTTCCCAACATTGTTCCACAATCTCATTGTTGGAAGTGGGTCTTTATGTACATGTCACACTCAGTGGGAAGGTAAATACACAAAGCAATGAAAACCAAGAGTTGGGACATTGGGAACTTTTCAGATACTGCCCACCACACAGTCCTTGTTCTCTATAAAGACTTTGTCCTCCAAACAATTCAAGACTCAGGGCTTGTCCATCTGCTTTCCAGCATATCCCCAAATTCATCCTACCACCATGATCTCAAAAAAAATTTCCCGGACACAAACTAGAATATAGATAGAACTTCCTCTCCCCTGAGTACTTCTGCAGATCCCACTCTACTGATTCATGTAATACAGTCTGAAGTAGACCCCTGGTTTCTGATATACTAAGAGAGCCCCTCCATCAACATCAGGACAACCTGCAACCATTTCATGGATGAATGTAATAAATGTTCCATGCACTTCCAATTTCTGCTAACTACATTGGAATCTACTCGATCCAGAATATATTTTCTTTAAGTTTCTTTGTGGTTTCAGTGCTTGAAGACTTTTTATAAAATATGGTTTGGGCTCACCTGTTTTTTAATAGTGGATAAAGTGGGGTGTTTGTGGATAGTGGTATGATGTAATTTTTAAAATTCTATCTACAACTATGGAGAACAGCATGGAAGTTCCTTCAGAAACTAGGATACAACTGCTATATGACCCAGCAATTCTACTACTGGGCATATTCCCTTAGAAAACCATATTTCAAAAAAAAAAAGACACATGTATTCCAATGTTCATCAGCCCACTAGTTGCAATAGCTGAGTCATGGAAGCAACCTAGATGTCCAACTACAGATGAAATGGATAAAGATGTGGTACATATATACAATGGAATACTACTCAGCCATAAAAGAAATGAAACTGAGTCCATTGTAGTGAGATGGATGAACCTAGAGTCTGTCATACAGAGTGACATGTCAGAAAAAGAAAACATATCATATATTAATATATATATATATGGAATCTAGAAAAATGGTATTGATGAACCTATTTGGAGGGCAGGAATGGAGCACCTGATGTAGAGAATGGATTTGTGGACACAGTGAATGAAGGAGAGAGTGGGATGAAAGGAGAATGTAGCATCGACATATACACACTATCATGTGTAAAATGAATACCTGGTGAGAAGTTGCTATAGAACACAGGGAGCCCAGTCTGGTGCTCTTCGATGACCTAGATGGGTGGGATCAGGGGAGAGGAGGGAGGCTCAAGAGGAAGGTGATATATGTATAAATATGACTGATTTGCATTGTATGGCAAATACCAACACAACATGGTAAATCCATTTTCTTCCAATTAGAACAGCATAAAAATTTAAAAAAAAATACCCACGCATATTGATTGTAATTTCAGAGTGATATGTATGGAACACCCCTATTCTTTGTAAAAGGTAAATAATAATAATAATAATAATAACTCCTTGCATTTTATTTTGCCTATCTGAATATAGAGAAGTGGATGAAAGAAATCCTAGGTGTAGTCCTCAATAAATCCAGCAAGTGAGGTTGGAGAAAGGAGGGGAAGGACGATTTTCTTTATAACTCTATTGCTGGCTTGTCACAACGAGTGGATGTTGTTTTTGTAAAAAACCAGTTGAGAAAAATAAACAGTTGATGAATGAGTAAAAAAAGAAAAAAAAAAAGTGAAGGAAGCTACAACCCCAAGGCCTTGAGGGATATAAAGGGAACAGTTGAGGATTTAGGGTAAAGGGAATTTTACTGACCACAATTGAATGTATATAAGATGACCACAAGATGGGAAATAGAGCAGGGATTTTAGAGCTCCACCCCAAGCAAAGTATATAAATGTGAATTTGGAGCAAAAATGATAGCTTCAAAACCAGCACACAGACCCAATTGTATGCTGTGAAGAGAGAACATATGTGCAAATCATTTTCAGGAATAATTGGGGAAATAAACTGCCAGTTGTCTTTTCATATTGTCCCCTACTGAGCTCTGATCACTTTAGCATCTTCGTACATGAGCAGTTAGGACCCAAGACATAAAGGACACCTTTGAATGAAAGTATTGGTTCATATCAGTAATTCTCAACAGGACCATTGAGTTCTTTTAATAATCCTCATCCTCTGGGCACAGCCAAGTCCAGTTAAATCAGAATCTCTGTTGTTAAGACCCAATTGTCAGTATTTTTATGTTTCCTGGATGATTTTCATAAAAACCAGGACTGAGAAGAGGTTATATGCATCCTCCCACATAAACTCTGTATGCAGAATTGATAAATAGAAGCGAACATGGAAAATATCAATGTGATGGTGAGGATGGAGAACAATGAGAACTCCTCTGTTCTTTCATGGAAGTGGAAGGGCTTGGTGGCTCAGTTGTGTCCAACTCTTTGAAACCCTCTAGACAATAACCTGCTGGGCTCCTCTATTGCTTTGGGGCTTTCTAGGTGGTGTTAGTGGCAAAGAATTCATCTGCAAATATAGAAGACATAAGAGACACAGGTTTGATCCCTTGGTTGGGAAAATTCCCTAGAGGAGGAAATGGCCACCCACTTTAGTATTCTCGCCTGGAAAACTCCACTGACAGGGGCCTGGCAGGCTACTATCCATGAGGTCACAAAAAGTCAGACACAACTGAGCACACACATGGACAATATACAAGAACTATGGGAAAGACGTAAATATGTAGAAAAAAGTTGTTCATCTTACCAGGATGCTTGGGCCGCTAACAATAAAATGAAGCATCACCACAGTAAAATAATATTCAATCCTGCATTTATTAAGCTATACAAAGGCTCCCAGAAAATTCCCACAGTCTCATTAAAGAAATCAAACTCAGCAACACTCAGGTGTTAAGCAAGGAGCAGTGTTGAAGGCCAGAAGAACTACAAAAGCGAGGTGATGAGAGAGGTAGAATTTGAGGTCCACATGCATAGTTTTGTTGCATTTTATAACCTACATTCTAAATGAATGACACAGGTACTGAGATTACATTGTTTTGCTGAGGAACCTGAACATGGCCCTTTTGATGTCTCTGTTTCTGAGACTGTAGATGAAGGGGTTCAGCATGGGGGTGACCACAGTGTACACCACCGAGGCCACTGCATCCTTCCTGGGAGATTGTGAGATGGCTGAGCTGAGGTAGACACCAAGGCCTGTTCCATAAAATAAACAAACACCTGCCAGATGAGAGCCACAGGTTGAGAAGGCTTTATACTTCCCACCTAATGAGGGGACTCTCAGAATGGAGGAAAATATTTTATAGTAAGAGAAAAAGATACCTGAGATAGGAAGAAATCCAAAGATGGTACCAGCAAAATATATGACTATGTTATTGGTGAAAGTGTCAGAACAGGCAAGCTTGAGGAGTAAAGAAGGGTCACAGAAGAAATTCGAAATTTCTACATCCTTGAAGCAGGCAACTTGTAACACAATCCAATTGTGCACCTGGGACTCCAAAAGGCTAACAAAAGAGGACACCAAAACTAAGGAGCAGCACAGGCATGGGTTCATGATGACGGTGTAGTGCAGTGGCTGACAGATGGCCACAAACCTGTCGTAGGCCATCACAAGCAGAAGCATATCATCCAAACAACCAAAAAGGGTAAAAGTAGACATCTGTGTCAGGCAGCCCACATAGGAAATGACTCTGCTGTGAGTTTGGATGTTCACAATCATATTGGGGACAGTGCTGGAGATGAAACCAATGTCCGCCAAGGACAGGTTGGAGAGGAAGAAGTACATGGGGGTGTGGAGGTGGGGGTCAGAGGTGACAGCCAGGATAATGAGCAGGTTCCCCAGCATGGTGACCAGGTACATGGACAGGAAGAGTCCAAAGAGGAAAGGCTGCAGTTCTGGATCATCTGACAGGCCCAGGAGGAAGAATTCTGAGACTCTTGTTAGATTTCCAGCTCTGTGCTGCTTGGACACCTTTGGAACAGGAAAAGAGGGCTTGAAAAATAGGAAATAAGTAAGTGGGCATTGAGCACTGTGTCCATATTTTGGATTCAAGCAATTCATTTTTAAGACGATATACCCCAGTGCCCTCAGCAATATTTCTCAGTGACAAATTCTGTTTAGAACTGTTTCCTTCTTGGTTTATGTGTAATTCACCTCCATCGATATGCCTCGTTTGAAGGCCATTTACTATATACTTGATATCTTTGATTAACTCTACAGTTCATGGAATTCTCCAGGCTAGAATACTGAAGTGAGTAGCCTTTCCCTTCTCCAGGGGATCTTCCCAACCCAGGGATCGAACCCAGGTCTCCCACAGTGCAGGAGGATTCTTTACCAGCTGAGCCACAAGGGAGGCCCCATTGATGGACTTCAAATTTCAGTTAAAATGGTTTAATTAAGTGCACATAATCATAATCATAATGCATTGGTTACTACAAGATGGTGTTAGTTTACAGGGGATTGTTAATGATTAAATGACAATGAAAGTTAAGAAAGCCTTTTGAAACCTTTTCTTTTATATGGGGTTATTTGTTTCCATTCAACCGCAGTAAAATGTCTGATGTGTGATACCACTTACATTTTTGGACTCTATTCTGTATTGGTGGGATAATACTACATCATTGTTTTTCTTTTTTGGCTTATTGAAGTTTGATTGACAAACTGTATATATTTGGGTTATGCAATGAAGTGTTTTAAAAGATGTCCAAAATGATGACTTAATATACATCAATATTGTGAACGATTACCACAATCAAGTTAATTAGCATGTCTGTAACCTCACAGAATTTCTATTCATGTGTGTGTGTGTGTGTGTGTGTGTGTGTGTGTGTGTAGTANAGTTAATTAGCATGTCTGTAACCTCACAGAATTTCTATTCATGTGTGTGTGTGTGTGTGTGTGTGTGTGTGTGTGTGTGTGTAGTAACAGTTAAGCAGATCTTTCTTAGCAGATTTCAAGAATATAATATATTACTATTAACTATAATCAACAGACTGTATTTAGATCAGAACTTACTCATTTGATAACTGAAAGTTTCTCCACCAGCAGTTCTCACTACAGTTCTAATCCACAATCCTAAGATTTTTACTTTATTAGCTTTCACACATAAATGAGATCATACAGTATCTGACTCTACATCTGGTATATGTTTTTTAATAAGCATATTATTTTCCAGGTCCATTCATGTTGTCACAAATGGCAGGATTTCCTTGTTTTTATGGCTGAGTAACATCTAATATTTACATACACACAGCATGCTTTCTTTATTTATTCATCTATCAACAGACACATACCCATATTTTCACTATTTAAAATAATAATGCCATGACATGGGAATGCACATATCTCTTTAAGGTTCTGATTTCATTCCTTTGGCATCTACCCTGAAGTAGGGTTGTTGGATCCTAAGGTAGTCCTACTTCAATTTGTTGCAGTTTTTAATTTCTTAAGGAACCTCCATTCTGTTTTTTTTTTTTAATACAAATTTATTTATTTTAATTGGAGGCTAATTAGTTTACAATATTGTATTGGTTTCGTCATGCATCAACATAAATCCACCACGGGTGTACACGTGTTCCCCATCATGAACCCCCCTCCCACCTCCCTCCCCGTACCATCCCTCTGAATCATCCCAGTGCACCAGCCTCAAGCATCCTATATCATGCATCGAACCCGGACTGGCGATTCATCTCTTATATGATATTATACATGTTTCAATGCCATTCTCCCAAATCATCCCACCCTCTCCCTCTCTCACAGAGTCCAAAAGACTGTTCTATACATCTGTGTCTCTTTTGCTGTCTCGCATACAGGGTTATCATTACCATATTTCTAAATTCCATGTATATGTGTTAGTATACTGTATTGGTGCTTTTCTTTCTGGCTTACTTCACTCTATATAATAGGCTCCAGTTTCATCCACCTCATTAGAACTGATTCAAATGTATTCTTTTGAATGGCTGAGTAATACTCCATTGTGTATATGTACCACAGCTTTCTTATCCATTCATCTGCTGATGGACATCTAGGTTGCTTCCATGTCCTGGCTATTATAAACAGTGCTGTGATGAACATTGGGGTACACATGTCTCTTTCACTTCTGGTTTCCTCGGTGTGTATGCCCAGCAGTGGGATTGCTGGGTCATAAGGCGGTTCTATTTCCAGTTTTTTAAGGAATCTCCACACTGTTCTCCATAGTGGCTGTACTGGTTTGCATTCCCACCAACAGTGTAAGGGGGTTCCCTTTTTTCCACTCCCTCTCCAGCATTTATTGCTTATAGACTTTTGGATAGCAGCCATTCTGACTGGCATGAGATGGTACCTCACTGTGGTCTTGATTTGCATTTCTCTGATAATGAGTGATGTTGAGCATCTTTTCATGTGCTTGTTAGCCATCTGTATGTCTTCTTTGGAGAAATGTCTATTTAGTTCTTTGACCCATTTTTTGATTGGGTCATTTATTTTTCCGGAATTGAGCTGCAGGAGTTGCTTGTATATTTTTGAGATTAATTCTTTGTCAGTTGCTTCATTTGTTGTTTTCTTTCTCCCATTCTGAAGGCTGTCTTTTCACCTTGCTTAGAGTTTCCTTTGTTGTGCAGAAGCTTTTAAGTTTAATTAGGTCCCATGTGTTTATTTTTGCTTTTATTTCCAATATTCTGGGAAGTGGGTCATAGAGGATCCTGCTGTGATTTATGTCAGAGAGTGTTTTGCCTATGTTCTCCTTAGGAGTTTTATAGTTTCTGGTCTTCCGTTTAGATCTTTAATCCATTTTGAGTTTATTTTTGTGTACGGTGTAGAAAGTGTTCTAGTTTATTCTTTTACAAGTGGTTGACCCGTTTTCCCAGCACCACTTGTGAAAGAGATTGTCTTTAATTCATTGTATATTCTTGCCTCCTTTGTCAAAGATAAGGTGTCCATAGGTATGTGGATTTATCTCTGGGCTTTCTGTTTTGTTCCGTTGATCTATATTTCTATCTTTGTGCCAGTACCATACTGTCTTCGTGACTGTGGCTTTGTAGTAGAGCCTGAAGTCAGGCAGGTTGATTCCTCCAGTTCCATTCTTCTTTCTCAAGATTGCTATGGCTATTCGAGGTTTTTTTTTTTTTTTGTATTTCCATACAAATTGTGAAATTATTTGTTCTAGCTCTGTGAAAAATATCGTTGGTAGTTTGATAGGGATTGCATTGAATCTATAGATTGCTTTGGGTAGTATAGTCATTTTCACTATATTGATTCTTTTGATCCATGAACACGGTATATTTCTCCATCGACAAGTGTCCTCTTTGATTTCTTTCACCAGTGTTTTATAGCTTTCTATATATAGGTCTTTAGTTTCTTTAGGTAGATATATTCCTAAGTATTTTATTCTTTTCGTTGCAATGGTGAATGGAACTGTTTCCTTAATTTCTCTTTCTATTTTCTCATTATTAGTGTATAAGAATGCAAAGGATTTCTGTGTAATAGCTGTACAAATATTCATTACCACCAACCAAGTACAAGTGTTCCCTTAAACTCCATATCCTACCCAATATTTGTTGTCTTTTTGTATATAATAGCCATCCTAACAGATGTGAGGTAATATTTGATTTACATTTGATCTTGCATGTCCTAATATTATCTGATGTTGAGCACCTTTTACCCAGTAGTCTTGTTCTCCTGATCATAAACACTCTTATTTACTATTGAGGAAGCTAACACTAGGGAAGTTCCCACTCCTAGGTCAGGACTCAGCCTTCTTATGTCAAGGTAACAAATTTTCCTGTTAATCAGTCCTGATAGAGGGGCTGTAATTCTTCTAATTCTATTTTTATAGGCAATTGAAGTTCTTTATTTTGGCATTCAAACTATTACTTAATTGTGGGGAAAAAAGATTAAAATAGAATAACGCAAACACATCTGGGCAGTTTCCTTATCTATGACATTATAATAGTAATTGAACCTACTGAATAAGACTATTGCAAGACAGTTTTTAAAAAATCATTAATATTGCTTAAACAATTGGTTTTCGGTTCCAGCTGATCTATTATTTACATGTGCTTAGTTTAAAAATACTCACTTACCCCAGCCTCAGCCTCAGCCTCAAATCATTTTCAGGATCTCTACATGTTAATTTCTTGGTCTTTCTTCTTTGAAGCTGTGCTTAATAAACACTTCTTTAGAATACAGTCTAACACTTAGAAAAAGCTCAATGACCATCATCTATTTATACAATCATGAACTCACACTATTTTTAAAACAGAAACATTTTCTAATATTTGCTTCAGATTTCATATTTCATACAGATTTGAAACATTAACAATAAAATTTAACTTCTCTTGATGTCTCAGCTCAAATCCATTTCTCGGCATACACATCCCTAATAGCAACCAGTGTCATGAACTTGGGTGCACACTTTGTTTCTATGAAAAATGGAAGGGTTTAAACAAAATTTAACTGGATTTATTTTATTCTTGTTGCTGCCTCTGTGTCAACAAGATAGAGTCTTTGTGGAATCAGAAATTAATGAGTCTCAGTCATTTCACTTCATCTATGAAGAATGTATTTATGTAAACAAAAATAAAATGTCCTGTCAGGGATCAGGGCATCAGATCAACAGATATTCAAATTTGATAACATGAAAATTAGCATAGTCATTATTAGTAAAAAAAAAAAATCAAAAACGTATCTTGCCCTTCTCATATGCCCATCATACAATTATTACGCAAAGCACTATTATTTTAGTCCAACTTCAATGGGTTTCTGTCTGTGAACAATCAGCTCAGTTGACATGGCTAAATCTCACAGATTCTAAAAAATTTCCCATAACACACTGAGAATGAGTGCAGCATAGAGGATTCAAAATTTAGTTTTTCTTCTCTCAGTCCCATACCCTAAACTTCACTCTTCAGACTTCCTGAAAGTATTTGGCAGAAGTACAGAGATTTAACAACACATACATCTGGGATACATTATTTTGAACTGTTTTCATTTTTCTGAATAGGAATGGACCACAAGGCTCTGATTCTGTGTCTCCGTTCATGATTGAGAAAACTGATTTTAAGTACAGAGGAGAAGGTGGACATGTGAACTGAAACCCAGGGACAGAGTCAACAGAGATCTTTGCTGAAGTGCTGTGCTGTGCTTAGTCACTCAGTCATGTCTGCCTCTTTGCAACCCCATAGACTGTAGCCCACCAGGCTCCTCTGTCATGTGGATTCTCCAGGCAAGCATATTGGAGTGGATTACCATGCCCTTTTCCAGGGGATCTTCCTTGCTGAGGGATCAAACCCAGATCTCCTTCACTGCAGGGTGATTCTTTACTGTCTGAGCCACCAGGGAAGCCCACCCTGAAGTATCAGGTGCCAAATATTTCTATGACTTTTGTCTGTAATTTCAGACATCCTTCCTATAGTTGATGCAGTAAGGGCTACCTAGTAAACTCCAATGTGTCCTCCAGAAAACTCCAAGGGGAAGGGCACAGTGAGCAGGGAGTTTCTGCCCAGACTCACAAGGAAGTGACTGACTGACTGGGTGGCAAGAGGAAGACTGCTCAGATTCCTTGTGTCTTGAGTCATTCTCTCTATAATGACTGGCTTCAACTTGGCTTTAACACTTTCTAACTCATTACCTGATACATATGACATAAAATGTTGTGTTTCTTTTCTCTTATGAATAATAATGTAGGCAGTTATAATTTTGTGCATGCCTGTGTGCTAAGTCACTTCAGTCGAATCTAACTCTTTGTGACCCCATTGATTGTAGCCAGCCAGGATCCTCTGTCCATGGAATTCTCCAGGCTAAAATACTGGAGTGGGTTGCCATGACCTCCTTCAGGGAATCTTTCCTATCCATTGATTGAACCCAAGTCTCTCATATCTCCTGCATTAGCAGGCAGGTTCTTTACCTCTAGCACAACCTGGGAAGACCATAATTTGATGCAGATGCAATAAAAAATGAAACATAAAACATATACCTCAGAGCCTGACACTTATGAAGTCTTAAGTAACAGTACCTGATATTATGGTTAATATCATCCTCCTCACCATCTTCATCAGCACTTGAAGAATTATCTGATGTGCTCATGGGGAAGTTTGAAAGTGAAAGTGAAGTTGCTTGGTTGTGTCCAACTCTTTGCAACCCCATGGACTGTAGCCTACCAAGCTTCTCTGTCCATGGGATTTTCCAGGCA
This sequence comes from Redunca redunca, assembly GCA_006410935.1. NCBI lineage: Eukaryota > Metazoa > Chordata > Mammalia > Artiodactyla > Bovidae > Redunca > Redunca redunca. The sequence goes on along the minus strand of SJYQ01006809.1, from coordinate 232,364 downwards.
AAAGTCCTGGAATGCCATTTCTTTCTCCAGGGGATCTTCCTGACCCAGGGATCAAACCTAGGTTTCCCACATTGCAGGCAGACGCTTTAACCTCTGAGCCACCAGGGGAGGGAAGCAGGAAAGTTTACAGAGATCTATTCACTGCTCTAGTGGGAAGCATACAAGGCAGAGCCACACCAGTGATGGTGAAAGCAGAACTCTGAATCAGAGTTCTCACACACCAGAACATAAATGTCATAGGGCTCTAATCTGAAATTTGTATACTGGTGCCCTCCCATCTGTCTATCCCAACTATCATGTTTGCCATGTTGTGCATAAAATCATCCTTCCCAAACTCCTTTCATTCATCAGTCAGCGTCTCCCTCAGGACTTACTGGCCTGGGCTGCATCTCTGCTGGAATATGACCAAAGAGCACAGACTCACTGCCCCTCTCCTGCCTGGTGTGTGATGAAGCCTCAGGATCCCTCTGCAGGACAGACAGGAAGACAGACTCAGGCTGGACCTTCTAATGAAAGTTCCTACAAAAGATGGAGAAACAGGTATGGACTCACAATATTAGAACTGGCAACATAACGAGCTAGAGAAACTGACCAGTTATTGACAAAGGTCTGACCTTAGGGCTCAATGCCCAAAGCTCATCATTAGCCAGTTGGTCCATGTTGCCCCACTCTCTGGAGACTCGTTAATACTAACAAGACAGGAAAAGCAGAAAAGTGAATGTCTGGGAAGGGTCCTGGTCTTTCTTCATCTCAGGAGGAAATTTCATGTACTCTTGCTTCTTACCTCCAACTTGTAGGATCTTAACATAATGTCAGACATTTTTTTCTCAATTTTATCCATTCAATGTGTGGTTTTGGTATGTTGAAATCCATTTTATCAATTATGAAATCTATGTAGCAAGAGGTCTAGCCAATGATGTGATACACTTTCCATTTTCAGAGTTAATGATTGTCTGTAAAGATAACATGCTTTCATCTCGTTACTTTAGTTCACAGTTGATGGGAGGAAACATACAATGGAATGAAAACCAAGAGGTGAGACCACCTCTCAGATCCTGCCCACCACACAAGCCTCATCCTCTATAAGGACCCTGTGCACCAAACCCTTCCAAGATCAAGTCTTGCCCATCTGCTTTTCAGTATATTCCCAGATTCAGTGCACCAACATGATCTCAACAAAAATTCCCTGGAAACAAACTAGAAATGGGTAGACCTTCCTCTCCCCTGGGTACTTCTACAACTTCAGGTCATGCAGTCTCAAGTAGACCCCTGGTTTCTGATATACTAGGAGAGTCCCTCCATCAATGTCCGGACAACCTGCAGCTATTCTATGAACAGATGTAACAAATTTCCACATGCTATGTTCCACATGTTTCTGATTTCTGGTAATTCAAATGGAATCCACTCAAACCTGGACATGTTTTCTCATGGTTTCTTTGTGGTCTCAGCTCTTGAGGACTTTAATAAAAAATGGATTTGTCTTACCCATTTTTGCTATTGGATAAAGTGGTATATATGTGGAGAGTGTTGGGATGTAACCTTCTCAATCCTGTCCATGCAATCTTCCTGACAGAGTGCTCTCCTGAGGAATGCAGAGGTTGGTTTGTCCTTAAGTGACATGAAGAAAACTTTAACTTAAACCATATCAGATTGGATATGGAGGAAAGAATGTTATGCAACCGTGTATAAATAAGTGACAGAGGATATTTTTAAGGGAAATCGCATAGCAGATATGCACAGGTGGATATGAGAGGAAGTCACTGGTTGTGGTAGCATTTAAATATTTAGTTCGTGGCAAAAATGTATCACTAAACTGAAATGCTTTCATACTGAGATCTAGGAATAAGATTCTAGGTCAAAGACAAAGACGAATTTATAGGACATGAGACAAGGAAACCAAGGTAGTTATGTTTGTACCATAAAATGTGACACATGTCATGTTCTTTTACCAGTTCTCAATGCCTCCTATCATTATGACCAAATAGCAACTCAGTAGATTTGATTAGGGGCTTCCTGAGTATTGTTGTTTCAGTCGCCCAGTCGTGTTCAACTCTTTGCAACCCCGTGGACTGCAGCACACCAGGCTTCCCAGTGTTTCACCATCTCCCAGAGCTAGCATGAACTCATGTCCACTGAGTTGATGATGCCATCCAACCATCTCATCCTCTGTCATCCCCTTCTGCTGCCTTCAATCTTTCCCAGCATCAAGGTACTTTCTAATGAGTCAGCTCTTAACATCAGGTAGCCAAAGTTTTGATGCTTCAGCTCCAGCGTTAGTCCTTCCAATGGATATTCAGTGTTGATTGCCTTTAAGATTGACTGATTTGATCTCCTTGCTGTCCGAGGGACTCTCAAGAGTCTTCTCCATCACCACAGTTCGAAAGCATCAATTTTTCAGTGCTTAGCCTTCTTTACAGTCCAACTCTCACATCCATATATGACTACTGGAAAAACCATAGCTTTGACTGTGTGGACGTTTGTTGGCAAAGTGATATCTCTGCTTTTCAATATGCTATCTCAGTTTGTCATAGCTTTCCTTCCAAGAAATAAGCATCTTTTAATCTCATGACTGCAGTCACTGTAGGGAGTTTAGAGGCAAAGAAAAGAAAATCTGTCACTGTTTCCATTATTTCCCCATTTATTTGCCATGAAGTGATGGGACCAGATGCCATGATCTTAGTTTTTTCATTTTTTGTTTTAAGCCAGCTTTTCCATTTTCCTCTTCTTTCACCTTCATCAAGAGGCTCTTTGCTTTCTGCATTTAGGGCGGTGTTGGGTTGCTGTCTTTTCTGAGGTTGCTGATATTTCCCCAAGCAATCTTGTTTCCAGCTTGTGAGTCAACCAGCATGGCATTTCACATGATGTTCACAGTGCATATAAGTTAAATAAGCAGGGTGACAATATACAACCTTGATATACTCCTTTCCCAATTTTGAAACAGTCCACTGTTCCATGTCCAGTTCTAACTATTGCTTCTTGTCCTGCATTCAGGTTTCTCAAGAGACAGGTAAGGTGGTCTGGCATTCCCTCACTGTAAGAATTTTTAACAGTTTGTTGTGATCCACTGAGTCAAAAACTTTATTGTAGTCAATGAAGCAGAAGTAGATAGTTTTCTGGAATTCCTTTGCTTTTTCTATAATCCAATGGGTATTGACTACTTGATCTCTGGTTCCTCTGCCTTTTCTAAATCCAGCTTGTCCATCTGGGAGTTTTTGGTTCACATACTGTTCAAGCCTAGCTTGAAGGATTTTGAGCATTACCTTACTAGCATGTGAAATGAGCACAATTTTGAAGTAGTTTGAACATCCTTTGGCATTGCCCTTCTTTGCAATTGGAATGAAAATTGACATTTTCCAGTCCTGTAGCCATTGCTGAGTTTTCCAAATGTGTTGGCACATTAAGTGTAGCATTTTAACAGTGTCATCTTTTAGGATTTGAAATAGCTCAGCTGGAATTCCATCAGTTCCACTAACTTTGTTAGTCATAATGCTTCCTCAGGCCCATTTGACTTCACACTCCAGAATGTCTGGCTCTAGGTGAGTGACCACACCATCATGGTTATCCGTGTCATTAAGAATTTTTTTTAATACATTTCTTCTATGTATTCTTGCCACCTCTTCTTAATCTCTTCTGTTTCTGTTAGGTCATTATGGTAAGTGAAATAAGTCAGACAGTGAAAGACATGGAATATAAGATTTCTCTTCTCTGTGGAATGTAATACATTAAATTCATACAAGCAGAATGTCTTTTCTGACATATTACCAATTGTGAACGTTGCAGAAAATCATTTCATGAATATTGTAGAACACCTAGGATTACTATTCAAGTGTGTACTTTCTCTTGTAATATTTATGGATTTAAAATGCCCTATATTCATTTGCTATGAGAATTTAACACGATCTAATAAGAAACCAAATGATAGAAGTTTAATGGAAAATAAACAGAAAACAGAACCACACACACACACACACACACACAAAGTAGCATTACTTTGGCTTCTTTCGAGATTTTTTGACTGTCACTTAGGTTAGCTTAAATGGATATGCAGACATAGTATTTTAGTGATTTTAGTAACTTTTGGGGGGTGGTGATATCTCTTTCCCTAAACAACTAAGAATTTATCTTTTTTCAAGTATATTCTTTATTTTAATATCAAAGTTTCTCGTCAGTAGAGTTGATTGGTGATTTTCTTAAGTGGTAAAATGGAAAGTAACTAAAGCAGTTCTTCCCAGCTTTCAGTCAGCAAAGATGACTACCACAAAAACAATACATGACATCTCACTTTGTGATGGATACTTATTTTGCAGACTCCAATAGGAGCTCTAAGATGTAAATATTCTGACAGAGGCATGGTAATCAAGTGGGAAAGGAGGACATCAAGGCTGTATATTATGATCCTGCTTATTTAACTTATATGCAGAATACATTATGCAAAATGCCAGGTTGGATGAAGCACAAGCTGGAATCAAGATTGCCAAGGAGAAATCTCAATAACCTCAGATATGCAGATGATACCACGCTTATGGCAGAAAGTGAAGAAGAACTAAAGAGCCTCTTGATGAATGTGAAAGAGGAGAGTAAAAAAGTTAGCTTAAAGCTCAACATTCAGAAAACTAAGATCATGGCATCTGTTCTCATCACTTCATGGCAAATAGATGGGGAAACAGTGGAAACAGTGTGAGACTTTATTTTGGGGGGCTCCAAAATCACTGCAGATGGTGATTGCAGCCATGAAATTAAAAGACGCTTACTCCTTGGAAGAAAAGTCATGACCAACCTAGACAGCATATTCAAAAGCAGAGACATTACTTTGCCAACTAAGGTCCATCTAGTCAAGGCTATGGTTTTTCCTGTGGTCATGTATGGATGTGAGAGTTGGACTGTGAAGAAGGCTGAGTGCCGAAGAATTGATGCTTTTGAACTGTGGTGTTGGAGAAGATTCTTGAGAGTCCCTTGGACTGCAAGGAGACCCAACCAGTCCATTCTGAAGGAGATCAGCCCTGGGATTTCTTTGGA
>SJYQ01006809.1:208484-222425 GCA_006410935.1 Redunca redunca | reverse complement strand
TATATATGACAAACCCACAGCAAACATTATCCTCAATGGTGAAAAATTGAAAGCATTTCCCCTAAAGTCAGGAACAAGACAAGGGTGCCACTTTCACTGTTACTATTCAACATAGTTCTGGAGGTTTTGGCCACAGCAATCAGAGCAGAAAAAGAAAGAAAATGAATCCAAATCAGAAAAGAAAAAGTAAAACTCTCACTATTTGCAGATAACATGATCCTCTACATAGAAAACCCTAAAGACTCCACCAGAAAATTACTAGAGCTAATCAATGAATATAGTAAAGTTGCAGGATATAAAGTCAACACACAGAAATCCCTTGCATTCCTATACACTGATAATGAGAAAAACAGAAAGAGAAATTAAGGAAACAATTCCATTCACGATTGCAATGAAAAGAATAAAATACTTAGGAATATATCTACCTAAAGAAACTAAAGACCTATATATAGAAAACTGTAAAACACTGGTGAAAGAAATCAAAGAGGACACTTGTAGATGGAGAATCATGGATTGGAAGAATCCATATAGTGAAAATGACTATGCTACCCAAAGCAATCTATAGATTCAATGCAATCCCTATCAAACTACCAATGGTATTTTGCACAGAGCTAGAACAAATAATTTCACAATTTGTATGGAAATACAAAAAAAACGTCGAGTAGCCAAAGCAATCTTGAGAAAGAAGAATGGAACTGGAGGAATCAGCCTGCCTGACTTCAGGCTCTACTACAAAGCCACAGTCACGAAGACAGTATGGTACTGGCACAAACGTAGAAATATAGATCAACGGAACAAAACAGAAAGCCCATAGATAAACCCATGCACCTATGGGCACCTTATCTTTGACAAAGGAGGCAAGAATATACAATGGAGAAAATACAATCTCTTTCACAAGTGGTGCTGGGAAAACTGGTAAACCACTTGTAAAAGAATGAAACTAGAACACTTCCTAACACCATACACAAAAATAAACTCAGAATGGTTTAAAGATCTAAACGTAAGACCAGAAACTATAAAACTCTTAGAGGAGAACTTAGGCAAAACACTCTCTGACATAAATCACAGCAGGATCCTCTTTGACCCACCTCCCAGAATGTTGGAAATAAAAGCAAAAATAAACAAATGGGACCTAATTAAAATTAAAAGCCTCTGTGCAACAAAGGAAGCTCTAAGCAAGGTGAAAAGACAGCCTTCAGAATGGGAGAAAATAATAGCAAATGAAGCAACTGACAAACAACTAATCTCAAAAATATACAAGCAACTCCTGCAGCTCAATTCCAGAAAAATAAACAAAACAATCAAAAAATGGGCCAAATACTAAATAGACATTTCTCCAAAGAAGACATACAGATGGCTAACAAACACATGAAAAGATGCTCAACATCACTCATTATCAGAGAAATGCAAATCAAAACCATAATGAGGTACCATTTCACACCAGTCCGAATGGCTGTGATCCAAAAGTCTACAAGCAATAAATGCTGGAAAGGGTGTGGAGAAAAGGCAACCCTCTTACACTGTTGGTGGGAATGCAAACTAGTACAGCCACTATGGAGAACAGTGTGGAGATTCCTCAAAAAACTGGAAATAGAACTGCCTTATAACCCAGCAATCCCACTGCTGGGCATACACACCGAGGAAACCAGAATTGAAAGAGACACGTATACCCAAATATTCATCGCAGCACTGTTTATAATAGCCAGGACATGGAAGTAACCTAGATGTCCATCAGCAGATGAATGGATAAGAAAGCAGTGGTACATATACACGATGGAGTATTACTCAGCCATTCAAAAGAATACATTTGAATCAGTTCTAATGAGGTGGATGAAACTGGAGCTGATTATACTGAGTGAAGTAAGCTAGAAAGAAAAACACCAATACAGTATACTAATGCATATATATGGAATTTAGAAATATGGTAATGATAACCCTGTATGCGAGACAGCAAAAGAGACACAGATGTATAGAACAGTCTTTTGGACTCTGTGAGAGAGGGAGAGGGTGGGATGATTTGTGAGAATGGCATTGAAACGTATAATATCATATAAGAAACGAATCACCAGTTCAGGTTTGATGCATGATACAGGATGCTTGAGGCTGGTGCACTGGGATGACCCAGAGGGATGGCATGGGGAGGAAGGTGGGAGGGGGTTTCATGATGAGGAACATGTGTACACCCATGGCGGATTCATGTTGATGTATGGCAAAACCAATACAATATTGTAAACTAATTAGCCTCCAATTAAAAGTAATAAATTTAAATTTAAATAAATAAATTAAAAGCAGAGACATTACTTTGCTAACAAACGTCCATATAGTCAAAGTTATGCTTTTTCCAATAGTCATGTACAGATGTGAGTTGAACCATAAAGAAAGCCGAGCACTAAAAAATTGATGCTTTCGAATTATGGTGTTGGAGATGATTCTTGAGAGTCCTTTGGCATGCAAGGAGATCAAACCAGTCCATCCTAAAGGAAATCAGTCCTGAATATTCATTGGAAGGACTGATGCTAAAGCTGAAGCTCCAATACTTTGGCCATCTGATGCGAAGAACTGACTTATTGGAAAAGATCCTGAGGCTGGGAAAGACTGAAGACAGGAGGAATGGGGACGACAGAGGATGAGATGGTTGGATGGCATCACCAACTCGATGGACAAGAGTTTGAGCAAGCTCCGGGAGTTGGTGATGGACAGGGAGGCCCAGCACACTGCAGTCCATGGGGTTACAAAGAGTCAGACTAAACTGAACTGACTTGTCTTGCAGAACTCAATAGGAGACCTAAGATGTAATTATTGAGACAGAGAACAGGAAGGCATGGCAATCAAGTGAAGTCCTAACCAGGCTGTTTCTAGTAAAAGGAAAAGTCCTCCCTTGAAAGAAGTTAAACTCAATGTACCTCAGGCATCATTGGGGTCACACAGCAATTGGAATATGATACCACCTATTCTCCAGCTGCGTACCCAAACCTAAGACATACCCTTGACTTCCACCTGTCTTTCCTGGGTGCATTTTGCATCTTCCAATCATAGGTACATAAGAACAAATCTTTATACCCAGTGCTATAGTATCAGTCAAGACTCAGTCAAGTAAAGGAAAACCAATTGGTGTTTTTTCAAAAACTTTTTTATTGGAGTAGAGTTGATTTACAATGTTGTGTTACTTTCAGGTGTACACTACAGTGAATTAGTTATACATATATTTAAATTCTATGCAGAGTACGTCATGAGAAATGCTGGGCTGGAAGAAGCACAAGCTGGAATCAAGATTGCCGGGAGAAATATCAATAACTTCCGATATGCAGATGACACCACCCTTATGGCAGAAAGTGAAGAGGAACTAAAAAGCCTCTTGATGAAAGTGAAAGAGGAGACGGAAAAGTTGCCTTAAAGCTCAACATTCAGAAAACTAAGATCATGGCATCATTTCATGGGAAATAGATGGGGAAACAGTGGAAACAGTGTCAGACTTTATTTTGGGGGGCTCCAAAATCACTGCAGATGGTGGTTGCAGCCATGAAATTAAAAGATGCTTACTTCTTGGAAGAAAATTTATGACCAACCTAGATAGCATATTGAAAAGCAGAAACACTACTTTGCCAACAAAGGTCTGTCAAGGCTATGGTTTTTCCAGTGGCCATATATGGATGTGAGAGTTGGACTGTGAAGAGAGCTGAGAGCTGAAGAACTGATGCTTTTGAAGTGTGGTATTGGAGAAGACTCTTGAGAGTCCCTTTGACTGCAAGGAGATCCAACCAGTCCATTCTGAAGGAGATCAGCCCTGGGATTTCTTTGGAGGGAATGATGCTGAAGCTGAAACTCCAGTACTTTGGCCACCTGATGCGAAAAACTGACTCATTGGAAAAGATCCTGAGGCTGGGAAAGACTGAAGACAGGAGGAATGGGGATAACAGAGAATGAGATGGCTGGATGGCATCACTGACCCCATGGACGTGAGTTTGAGTGAACTCCGGGAGTTGGTGATGGACAGGGAGGCCTGGCGTGCTGCAATTCATGGGGTCGCAGAGTCAGACACGATTGAGTGACTGAACTGAACTGAACTGTTATCCACTCTTTATCAGAATATTTTCTATATAGTTTATTACACTGTGTTGAGTAGAGTTCCTTCCTTTTGCTATACGGTAGGTTCTTAACATCTGTCTATTTGGATATAGTTGTGTTTATATGTCCAGTACTCTTGCCTGGAGAATCCCATGGATGGAGGAGTCTGGCGGGCTACAGTCCACAGGGTCGCACAGAGTTGGACACGACTGAGTGACTTCATCACTTTCATATGTCAATTCCAGCCTTCCAATTTAACCCTTACTGCCCCTTACTCAGCATAAATTTGTTTTATATATCTGTAACACTATTTCTGTTTTGTAGATAAGTTCATTTGTACCCTTTTATATATCCTACATATAAGTGATATCATATGATATTTGTTTTTCTCTGACATACCTCATGCAGTATGACAATCTCTAGGTCCATTCAGGTTGCTGCAAATGGCATTATTTCATTATTTTTTTATGGCTGAGTGGCAGTCATCCAGGAATAATGCATTTAATCATTTTAGTGAAAAGCTTTAACACAGAGAGTTGGTTAAATAGTTATTGAATGGCTAAAAGGTGAAAAAAAAAAAAAGAAGAAGAAGTAACATAGCCATCATAAGTGAAGGAAGATGCTACTCCATCAAGGGCCTGAGGGGTTTAAAGGGATCACCTGAGCATTTAGGGCAAAGAGATATTTACAGATTATGTTGAAAGTACATAAGATCAACACAAGATGCGACATAGAAGAGTGATTCTGAGCATCCCACCCCAGAGAAAAGTCCATGCATATGATGTAGATACACCATGTGAAGATTATTGGAAATAATGGGGGAAATGCATTGCTTGTTACTACAGCAGAGTCTTCATACCTTCCACCCTTTGACCTTTGAATCTTCTGGATCTTCAGCATTTGTCCATGAGCAGTTAGGACCCAAAGTATAAAGGTCACTTTTAAAGGTAATTTCTGAATCAGTAGTTCTCAATCTTGGCCACACACTAGAACCACCCGAGTGCTTTGAAAAATACTAATATTTAGGCCACAACCAAGTACAGTTAGAGTGTCTGGTGGTGAAACACAAGGTCATTATTTTTAATCTTCCCAGGTAATTTCAATAAAAGCCTAGGTTGAGAAGCAGTGACATGCCTCCTCACCCATAACTGCATATGCGGATTTAAACCAGAGATACAGAATTTACTATGGAAATGATGTAACAGCTGTGTAAAACTCATAAATTTTCAGTATATTGAAAGGGAAGTATTAATTCTTCCAGGATGTTTGTGCCACCAAAGATAAATTATAGAATCTCCACAGATATAAAGAAATTCAGGTAAGAAGTGATTATGACACACAAAGGATCCTCGATCTCCCACTGTCATGTTAAACCCCAAACAGAAACAATATTCAGGTGGAGAGCAAAGAAAGACATGAAGGTCAAAAGAGTTGCAAAACTGAGGACATAAGAAAGGTAGAATTTTAAATCTCCAGGCTTTGTTTTGCTACATTTTCTAGCCTACACTCAAATGGGTGACCAGGTCCTAAGCTGAGATTGTTCTGCTGAGGAACCTCCACATGGCCTTTTTGATGTCTTTTTTCCTCAGACTATAGATGAAGGGGTTTAGCATGGGGATGACCACAGTGTAAACTACTGAGGCTGCTACATCCTTCCTCGGAGAAAGGGAGATGGCTGAGCTGAGATATACCCTCAGGGCTGTTCCATAAAACAAGCATACCAGTGCCAGGTGAGAGCCACAGGTGGCAAAGGCTTTATACATCCCACTTGATGAGGGGACTTTCAGAATGGAGACAAGAATTTTATAGTAAGAGAAAAAGATTCCTGAGATAGGAAGAAAACCAGAGATGGCAACGATAATATAGCTGACTATATTATTCATGAAAGTATCAGAACAGCCAAGGTTGAGCAGCTGAGAAGGGTCACAGAAGAAACTAGAAATTTCTATATCCTTGAAGCAGGTAAGTTATAACACAGTCACATTATGCATCTGATAATCCAAAAGACTAACAAAAAATGACACCAAAATGAAGATGCAACAGGTGCATGGGTTCATGATGATTGTATAGTGCAGTGGGTGACAGATGGCCACAAACCTGTCATAAGCCATCACAGGCAGAAGCATACTATCCATACACCCAAAAAGGATAAAAATAGACATCTGTGTCAGGCAGCCTTCACAGGAGAAGACTCTGCTGTGAGTTTGGACGTCCACAATCATCTTGGGAACAATGATGGAGATGAAACTGATGTCAGCCGAAGACAGGTTGGAGAGGAAGAAGTACATGGGGGTGTGGAGGTGGGGGTCAGAGGTGACGGCCAGAATGATGAGCAAGTTCCCCAGCATGGTGACCAGGTACATGGACAGAAACAGGACACAGAGCAAAGACTGCAGTTCTGCATCATCTGAGAGGCCCAGGAGGAAGAATTCTGAGACACTTGTTAGATTTCCAGTTCTCTGTAGCTTGGACACCTCTGGAAAAAGAAAAGAGGTCTGGAAACAAAGGAAATAAGTAAATGGGCATTGAGTGCTGTGCCCATATTTTGGATTCAAGCAATTCATTTTAAGATTATACATCCCAGTATCTTCAGCAATATTTCTCAGTGTGACAAATTCTACCTACTAAGAAATGCTTTCTCCTTGGTTTCTATGTTATTCATCTCTGCCTATACACTCTTACTTTATAAAACTTCATAGAAAAGTGAAAGGGAACAAGAATATTAGAGCTAAAACATCCATGATCTCAGCTAAATATAGCCAANTTAGAGTGGTCTTTTAAAAGTTTTTAGTATATTCTTCATATCTTTGACTTTAGTGGAATTAAAATTTTGATCAGTATGGTTTAATTAAATGCAGGATCATAATGCATTGATGACTACAAAGCTGGTATTAGTATACAGAACAATGTTAATGATTAAATGGTAATAAAATTTAAGAAACTCTCTTGAAATTTTGGTTCATGATGATGTATGGCAAAAACTGTCCCAACACTGTAATCACCCTCCAATTAAAATAAACTATTTTTTAAAGTAGACATAATATTCTCCAGATCATTCCATGTTGTCACAAATGGCAGGATTTCCTTGTTTTTATGGCTGAGTAATATCCCATTATTTATATAAACACACAACATTTTTTACCTATTCAACAGTCAAATAAACACATTTTCACTATTTAAAATAATATGACGATGACAAGGGAATGCAAATATCTGTTAGAAGTTCTGATTTCAGTTCTTTGGCACCTACCCTGAAGTGGATTGCTAGATCCTATGGTAGTTCTATTTCAATTAGTTGCAGCTTTTAATTTTTTTAAGGAACCTCCATTCTGTTTTCTGTAATGGCTGTATCATTATTCATTCCCACCAACAGAGTACGAGTGTTCCTGTAATAGTGAGCAGGGATCAAGGAGTCTCTGCCAGGTCTCTGCCAGGACTGACAGGGAAGTGAGTGGCATGATGGTCTGGGGTGGCAGAGGCATTACCCACATACCTAGCATCTGGAATCAGTCTGTCCAAAACGAATGACTTCAAACATGATTTTATCATTCTTTAATTCATGATCCGGTTGCTGTTGTTTATTCCCTAAGTTGTGTCTGACTCTGCGACACCAAGGACTATAGCCCATCAGACTCCTCTGTCCATGGGATTTCCCAGGCAAGAACACTGGCGTGGGTTGCCATTTCCTTCTGCAGGGGAACTTTATGACCCAGGGATTGAACTTGAGCCTCCTCCATTGGCAGGCAGATCCTTCACCACTTGAGCCACCAGGGAAGCCCCAAGAACTGGCACATGTTACATAAAATGTTTCACTTATTTCCTCTTATTAAAATAATAGTAGTGTTATGTACATATTATTGGGGAAAATTATGCACATGTGATCAAGCAGGAAATACAAAATGTATACTTCAGAGCCCGACACTTAAGAGGCCTTCAATAACAGGATAGGATGGTATGGTTCACGTCATCCTCATCATGCACGCTCTCATCCTCATCACTGATCCCATAATGAACTGAAGTGTTAGAAGGAAGGGGAACAGAGGATGAGATGTTTGGATGGCATCATTGATCAACGGACATGAGTTTGAGCAAACTCTGGGAGATGGTGAAGGACAGGGAAGCCTGGCATGCTGCAGTCCACAGGGTTGCAAAGAGTCAGACACAACTGAGTGACCGAACCACAACTGAACAAGAGGAAAATTTACAGAGGCACATTTGCTTCTCTATTGGGAGGGATGCCAGTCAGAGTAAGGCCAGTGAGGGTGAAACCAGAACTCTGAATGAAAGTTCTCACATCTCAACCAAAACTAAGAATATGAACTTTAAAGCACTCTATTCCAAACCCATGTAGATTGCTCCCAACACCTCTTCACCATCCCTGTCTCCATAGCAGTTACTAGGTTGGCTGTATCTCTGCTGGAACATGACCAAGGAGCACAGACTCACTGCATCTCTCCTACCTGGTGTGTGATGAAGTCTCAGGGTCCCTCCTCAGGATGAGCAGGAAAACAGACTCAGGATAGGCATTCTGATGTAGGTTCCTACAAAGGATGGAGACATAGGTGTGGATTCACAATATTAGAACAGGCAAAATAATGAGCTTGGAGGCACTGGCCAATTATTTACAATGGTATGACCTTAGAGCTCAAGGCCCAAAACTCATCATTAGCCACTTGGCCCATGTTGTCCTCATCTCTGGGGACTTGTTAATATTAAAAGAACAGGAAAAGGAGAAGAGTGAATGTCCTGGGAAGGGTCTGGGTCCCTTTTCATCTCAGGAGGAAATTCCATGTACTCTTGCTTCTTACTTCCAAGTTGCAGATCTTAACATAACATCAGACCTTTTTTTCTCAATTTACCACTCAATGTGTGATTTTGATATGTTGAAATCCATTGTATCAATGATGAAATCTTTGCAGCATGAGGTCTAGACCAACAATGTAATATACTATCCATTTTCAGAGTTTTCCATTATTCACAGGACAGGAAAAGATCAGTTTTCATTCCAACTGCAAAGAAGGGCAGTGCCAAAGATTGTCCAAACCACTGCACAATTGTGCTCACTTCACACACTAGTAAAGTAATGCTCAAAGTCCTTCAAGCTAAACTTCAACACTATGTGAACCAAGAATTTCCAGATGGACAAGCTGGACTTAGAAAAGGCAGAGGAACCAGAGATCAAGTAGTCATAGAAAAAGCAAGAGAATTCCAGAAAACTATCTACTTCTTCTTCATTGAGTATGCTAGAGTCGTTGACTATGTGGATCACAACAAACTGTGAAAAATTCTGAAAGAGATGGGAATACCAGACCACCTTACCTTCCTCCTGAGAAAGCTGTATGCAGGTCAAGAAGTAACAGAACTGGACATAGAACAAATGACTGGTTCCAAATTGGGAAAGGAGTACATCAAAGCTATATATTGTCACCCTGCTTATTTAATTTATATGAAATGCCAGGCTGGATAAAGCACAAGCTGGAATCAAGATTGCAGGGAGGAGTATCAATAACCTCAGATATGCAGATGACACTGCCTTACAGCAGAAAGCAAAGAGGAACTAAAGAGCCTCTTGATGAAAGTGAAAGAGGAGAGTGAAAAAGCTGGCTTAAACTCAACATTCAAAAAACGAAGATCATGGCTTCCAGTCCCATCACTTCATGGCAAATAGATAGGGAAAGAATGGAAATAGTGAGAGACTTTTTCTTGGGCTCCAAAATCACTACAGATGGTGACTGCAGCCATGAAATTAAAAGATGCTTGCTCTTTGGAAGAAGAGCTGTGACAAACCTAGACATCATATTAAAAAGTAGAGACATACTTTGCTGACAAAGGTCCATCTAGTCAAAGCTATGGTTTTCCCAGTAGTCATGTATGGATGTGAAAGTTGGAATATAAAGAAAGCTGAGCACTGAAGAATTGATGCTTTGAAACTGTGGTGTTGGAGAAGACTCTTGAGAGTCCCTTGGACGGCAAGGATATCAAACAAGTCAATGCTAGTGGAAATCAGTCCTGAATATTCTTTGGAAGGACTAATGCTGAAGCTGAAGCTCCAATACTTTGGCCACCTGATGTGAAAAACTGACTCATTGAAAAAGACCCTGAGGCTGGGAAAGATTGAAGGCAGGAGAAGAAGGGGACAACAGAGGNGTCCATCCTAAAGGAGATCAGTCCTGGGTGTTCATTGGAAGGACTGATGCTAAAGCTGAAACTCCAACTCTTTGGCCACCTCATGCAAAGAGCTGACTTATTGGAAAAGACTCCGATGCTGGGAGGAATTGGGGGTACAAGGAGAAGGGGATGACAGAGGATGAGATGGCTGGATGGCATCACCAACTCAATGGACATGGGTTTGGGTGAACTCTGGGAGTTGGTGATGGACAGGGAGGCCTGGCATGCTGCAGTTCATGGGGTCGCAAAAAGTAGGACACGACTGAGTGACTGAGCCGAACTGAACTGAACATAGCACTTATGAGTGAAGAAAGATGTTACTCCACCAAGGGCTTGAGGAGTATAAAAGGAACAGCTGACCATTTAGGGCAAAGAGAATTTACTGACCACTACTGAATTTATGTAAGATAAAAAATGGAACAAACATTTTAAGAGCCACACCCCAAAGCAATGTATATAAGTGTGAGTTTGGAGTAGAGACAATAGATTTATAAACAGCACATAGGCTATAGAGACCAAACTCTATGGTATAGAGAAGCTATATGTGAAGAATCATTATCAGCAATAATGGGGAAAACACACTGCCTGATGGGCTTCTCAGTAGTAAAGAAACAGCCTTCCAATTCAAGAGATAAGGGTTCCATCCTTGGGTCAGGAAGACCGCCTGGAGAAGGAAATGGCAACTCCAGTATTTTTGCCTGGAAAATATCATGGACAGAGGAGCCTGGCAGACTACAGTCCATGGGGTCACTAAAGAGTCAGAAGCAACTTACTGACTGAGTATACACACAGGCACGTTGCCTGTTACTACAGCCAGCTCTTCATATTTTCCCCCATGAGCTCAGATCTCTTTAGAATCTGGGACATTTGTCCATGAGCAGTGAGGACACATGACATAAAGGTCACATTTGACTGAAAGATCTGACTTAGATCAGAAGTTCCAACCTTGGCCACATGATAGAGCCAGACTCAGTGTGTTTAAAAATACTCATGCTAGGACTTCCCTGGTGGTCTAGTGGATTAGATTCCACCTTTCAGTGTAGGAGGCAGGAGTTCAATCCCTGGTCTGGGACTTAAGACCCCACAAGCTGCACGGTATGACCAAAAATAAAAATAAGTAATTTTTTATCATCATCAGTTCAGGACACCCTAAGTCTAACATTGTGAAGGAATTATCCTCCTTTAAAATAAGTAAATAAATTTAAAAATAAATAAATAAGAATAAAATAAATAGACTCTTTGGCAGTGAGACTCAGTTGTCAGTTTAATTTTTAGTTTATTTTATTGTAGTATAGTTGATTCAGAATGTTGCAAAACAGTGAGTATTTTTAAGCCTCCCAGATGATTTTGAGAAAAGCCAAGGCTGAGAAGCAGTGACATGTATCCTCACACATAAACTGCATGTGTGCATGCATGCGTGCTCAGTCACTTCAGTCATGTCTGACTCTCTGTGACCTCATGGACCATGGCCCACCAGGCTCCTCCGTCCATGGGATTCTCTGAGCAAGAATATTGGAATGGGTTGCCATTTCTTTCTCCAGTGATAAAGTATGAAGTGAGGGAAGTGAAGTTGCTCAGTTGTGTCCGACTCTTTGCGACCCCATGGACTGCACCCCACCAGGTTCCCATGTCCATGGGATTTTCCAGGCAAGAGTACTGGAATGGGTTGCCATTGCCTTCTCCACATAGACTGCATACACAGATTTAAAACATAGTAATCAGCTGGAAAATAAACAACAGCTTCCCAAAAAATAGACTATCTAAATCTGTAAAAATGGAGTTGTTCACCTTTCTAGCATGTGGGTCACCACAATAAATGAGAGATTCCTTAGCTACAATAAGATTCAGTCTCGCAGTATTTTTGACATCTACAGAATCCCAGACGACCCTCCCAGCCCCATCAAAAACATATCTAAAGAAGCAATATTCAGGTATAAAACAAGGAGAGGTAAGAAGGCCCTAAGGGCTACAAATGATGTCATCAGAAAGATAGAATTTTCAGATCCAGATGTTAATTTTGCTACATTTTCCAACCCACACTCCAAATGGAGGTTAGACTGTTTTGTTGAGGAATCTGCACAAGGCCCTTTTGATGTCTCGGTTCCTCAGGCTGTAGATGAAGGGGTTCAGCATGGGGGTGACCACAGTGTACATAACTGAGGCCAGTGAATCCTTTCTGGGAGACTGTGAGATGGCTGAGCTGAGGTACACACCAAGGCCTGTTCCATAATATAAGCAAACAACTGTCAGGTGAGAGCCACAGGTGGAGAAGGCTTTATACCTCCCACCTGATGATGGGACTCTCAAAATGGAGGAAAGAATTTTGTAATAAGAGAAAAAGATCCCTGAGAAAAGGACAAAAGCAAAAATGGCACCAGTAAAATACAGGATTATATTATTGGTGAAAGTGTCAGAACAGGCAAGCTTAAGGAGCAGAGAAGGGTCACAGAAGTAATTGGAAATTTCTACATCTTTGAAACAGGTAAATTGTAGCACAATCAAATTGTGTACCTGGGAGTCCATAAGGCTACCGAAAAAAGACACCAAAACTAAAGAGAAACAGAGGTGTGGGTTCATGATGACCAGGTAGTGCAGTGGGTGACAGATGGCCACAAACCTGTCATAGGACATCATAGACAGAAGCATACCATCCATACATCCGAAAAGGATAAAAGAAGACATCTGTGTCAGGCAGCCCCCATAGGAGATGACTCTGCTATGAGTTAGGATGTTCACAATCATCTTGGGGACTGTGGTGGAGACAAAACCAATGTCAGCCAAGGAGAGGTTGGAGAGGAAGAAGTACATGGGGGTGTGGAGGTGGGGGTCAGAGGTGACGGCCAGGATGATGAGCAGGTTTCCTAGCACGGTGACCAGGTACATGGACAGAAACAGGACACAGAGCAAAGGCTGCAGTTCTGGATCATCTGAGAGGCCCAGGAGGAAGAATTCTGAGACGCTGGTTAGATTCTGGGTTAGATTCTGTGGTTGTATGTACCTTGGACACCTTTGAAAAAGAAACAAGATTTGGAAGAAAGAAAACAAGTAAATAACATGTAGTATTGTGTCCATATTTTGGATTCAAGCAATTCATTTCTAAGATCTTACACCCCAGTTCCTTCAGCAATATTTCTCAGTGTGACAAATACTGTCTGCTTAGAATTCTTTCTTCATTGGTTTCTGTGTTATTCACATCTGTCTATGCACTCTTACTTTATAAAACTTCACTGAAAAGTGAAAGAAATAAGAATGTCAGAAGTAATATATCCATGACCTCAGTTAAATACAGCCTGCTTCTTTAGAGATGATAAAAAGATTCCCTTATAGAATAAGAGATTCCCTTCCCCATCTAAGAAAATATGTAATAATTCAAATATAAAAATTTAAGTCATATAAATCTTATTTTCTCAAATACAATTCTAGATATTTCTCTCACTTTTCTATTTACAAATCTCTATGAAATTCAAGACTATGTCACCTGGATTCTAAATCAAAGATGAATGTTCATAATCGGAAACATTTTGTTTGATCTTCAGAGTTTTATTCATCCTTTGTTTTTCTGTCTTCCTTCCTTCATGAAATAGAGATTACTCAAATATCAGAGCTGTCTTTTAGAAGTCATTTAGTATATACTCCTTATCTTTGACTTTGGTGGACTTCAAATTTTAATCAACTTTGTTTAATTAAGAGTACAAGATCTAATGTGTT
>SJYQ01006809.1:178136-206027 GCA_006410935.1 Redunca redunca | reverse complement strand
AATTTAAAAAATTTAAAATATATCTTTGACATATATATTAAAGGCAATAATACATACTTTAATATAGTTTATATATTAAATGAATATTTAATTTATACTATATGTAGTATATTTTTATTCATATCAGTTTCTGCTTACAACACTCCTATAAAAATTCTTGTACCTCTCTCTATATCAAACAAATGAAGATTTGTATGTAATATGTAAGTGGTAATTAGTCATTCAAGTTCTAACAATTGATTATAATCAGTTTCACTAATTAATATTAGTAATTACTAATATTTGTTTCAATGAAAAAATAATTTTTGACAACTGCACCATCTTTTAATAAGGTATCTTTTGAAAAGAACTTTGAAGTCTGTCTTGTGATAATTTCACATTAGCTGTACATTTCATCTTATATAGGAAATCTCAACCTTAGATTTCAAAACTAGACAGCAAAATGCATGGCTAACCATTGAAAACCCTAAAATCCCCCATGTTGGGGTCATTATGGCCTCTGTAAACTGCTGTGTCACTTTCATGATTCACAGATACACCCACTGAGCCAAAAGAAGATGAAACAATTTATCTTCCCTGTCACTTCTGGGACCCAAGTAGATTTGAAAAGAAACTCTTACTAGGTACAGTGGAGGTGACTAAGAACTTGTATAAAAATGAGCAGACCAGGGTTTGAGTCCTGGGTCTTTCCACTCTGTAAGTGGAGTGTGTGCAAATCTCTCCAC
Organism: Redunca redunca; assembly: GCA_006410935.1. NCBI lineage: Eukaryota > Metazoa > Chordata > Mammalia > Artiodactyla > Bovidae > Redunca > Redunca redunca. The sequence continues at coordinate 205,302 of SJYQ01006809.1, read as the reverse complement.
CTCTCTGTGTTTCTGTTCCTTCCTGGAAATTCAGTCCAATATTTGCCTCTACAGTGTATGTCACACCTAAAGGGAAGTTTGGAACTTAATAAATAATCAATCACTTGTATAAGGAATTTCAATCATTATTGGGAGATCATACTCATTAATAAAATAAACTCCCCCTAGTTTAATGACCTTTCACGGGTTCTAAGGCAAAGAGATCAAAGCCTTTCCTGTCTCAGAGCTGGAGCATAGAAAACATGAAATCCTAAAATACCTCTTGGCCCATGCATCAAGATGTGCATGTCCTCTCCTTTTCTGACTCTTTTTTCCCCCATATTCATGAAAATTTCTTCAATGAATTCTCAGAGATTGAATGCTGTAGACGCTATTGAATAGAAAATGATAGGTCCCAAAGAAAGTCCCATGATCTAGGGAAAAAACAAGCAATATTTTAACTTGTCTCTGGTCCTATGGAACATTCTGAAAAGGATGAAAACACTAGCGTGAATGGTCCACTATGTGGAAGCTATATTGCCCACACATTGTTTCTGTGAAAAATGATAAGTTTTATTCAACACTAAAATGGGTTTTTCATCCTTGTCGCCTCCACTGTGCTACCAGGATATAGGCTCTGAGGAATCAGAAATAAATAAACCTCAGTCATTTCTCTTCATTATGAAGAATGTACTTGTACCAACAAAAGTCACAATAAACTAAACAATAAAATAAGCAAAAATCTCCTGTCAGGGATGTGAGGAAACCATAGCATCAGATGAAGAGATGACAGGAGAATTAGCCTTATCATTATTAGTAACAAAATATCAAAAATGTATTTTGCCCTCTCTTCATCCATCATATAGTTATTGCACAGAGGGCTACCATTATTTGTTTAGTCCTAATTCAGCGGGTTTGTATCAATGAGGAATCAAGTCTGTTGACAGTCCTAAGTCTTACAGATTCTAAGAAATTTCCCTATAACACACTAAGAATTAGTGGAGCATAAAAGATTCAAAATAAAGTTTTTCCTCTCTGAGTCTCATACCCCAAATTTCACTGTTTTCAGACTTTCTTAAAGTTTTCAGCAAAAGTACAGAGATATAGCAACATATACATCTGGAGTATATTGTTTTAAACTGTTCCCATTTACCTGAGTAGGAATGGACCACAAGACTCTGATTTTGTATCTGCTTTCATGACTGAATCAACTGATCATCAGTGCAGAGGAGAAAGTGGACAGATGAAGTGAAATCCAGAAACAATGTCAACAGAGAGATCTACCCTGTAGTATCAGGTGGCAATCATTTCTCTGGTCTTTGCCTGTGATCTCATATGTTCTTCCTAAAGCTGACACAGCTAGCTACCTACTGCTCTCCACTGTGCCCTCCAGAAAACTCCAAGGGAAAAGGCACAGTGAGCAGGGAATCTCTGCCAGGACTGACAGGGAAGTGGCACGATGGTTTGGGGTGGCAGAAGGACTTCCCTACCTTGCATCTGCAGTCAGTCTAAAATCACTGGCTTCAAACTTGGCTTTAGCATTGTCTAAGTCATGATCTGGTTGCTGTTGTTTAGTCCTTAAGTTGCATGTGACTCTTTGAGACCCCATGAATTGTAGCCTACAAGTCTCCTCTGTCCATGGGATTTCCCAGGCAAGAATACTGGAAGTGGGTTGCCATTTCCTTCTTGACCCATGATTCAAACCCACATCTCCTGCATTGGCAGGCAGGTTCTTTACCACTAAGCCACCAGGAAAGCCCCTTGAATAAAATATTTCACTTCTCTCTTCTTATTAAAATAACAGTAATGTGTGTACATATAACTGGGGAGAAATTATGCAGATGTACTCAAGCAATAAATATAAAACAATTCCAAACCCATGTAGATTGCTCCCAAACTCCCTTCATCATCACTATCTTCCTCAGCACTTACTGGGCTGGGCTGCATCTCTGCTGGAATATGACCAAGGAGCACAGACTCACTGCCTCTCTCCTGCCTCTCCCTCTTCAGGACGGACAGGAAGACAGACTCAGGCTGGACATTCTGATGTAGGTTCCTACAAAGGATGGAGACAGAGGTGTGGATTCACAACATGAGAACAGGCAAACCAAAGAGCTGGAGGCACTGGCCAATTATTTACAATGATATGACCTTAGGGCTCAATGCATGAATCTCATCATTAGCTAGTTAGTCTATATTATTCCAATCTCTGGGGACTTGTTAATATTAATAGAACAGGAAAAGGAGGAAAGTGAGTGTCCTAGGATGAGTCTGGGTCCCTCTTCTCCTCAGGAGGAAATTCCCTGTACTATTGCTCCTTACTTCCAAGTCACAGGATCTTAACATTAAAGTTCGATTTTTTTCTCATTTTGCCACTCAGTGTGTGGTTTTGAGAGCTGAAAATCCATGTATCAGTCATGAAATCTATGCAGCATGAGGTCCATGCCAAGGATGTGTATGTACACTTTTCATTTTCAGAGTTAATAATTGTTTCTAAGGATAACTTGTTTTCATTTCCTTACTTTAGCTCACACTCGATGGGAGGAAATATACAATGGAATGAAAACCAAGAGTTGAGATCAGTGAGAGCATCTCAGATCCTGCCCACCACACAGGCCTCATGCTTTATAAAGACTGTGTGCTCCAAGCCATTCAAGGCTCAGGTCCTGCCCATCTGCTTTGTAATATGTCCCCAAATTCACTGCACCAACATGATCTCAACAAAAATTCCCTGGAAACAAACTAGAAACGGGTAGACTTTCCTCTCTACTGGGTACTGCAGACCCCACTGTACAGCTCAGGTCATGCAGTTTCAAGTAGACCCACAGGAGAGTCCCTCCATCAGCATCAAGGCAGGTGTGGAGCCACAATATTAGAACTGGAAAACTAATGAGCTAGAGGCACTGGCCAATTATTTACAATGATATGACCTTGGGGTTCAGTGCCCAAAGCTCATCATGAGCCAGTTGGTCCATGTTGTCCCAAACTCTGGAGACTTGCTAATATTAATGGAACGTGAAAAGGAGAAAAGTGAATGTCCTGGGAAGCATCTGAGTCCCTTTTCTCCTCAGGAGAAAATTTTCCTATATTCTTGCTTATTACTTCTCACTTGCAGGATCTTAACACAAAATTCAGACTTTTCCCCTCAGTTTAGCCATGCAATGTGTTATTTTGATATCTATGAATCGATAGTATCAATCATGAAATCTACAAAGCATTAGGTCTATACTATGGATATGACATACTTCCTATTTTCACAGTCTCTAAGGATAGCTTCTCTTTTTTTTGGCCAATTTTAATGAAACTTCACATGGGGTTACAAGAGTTAGACATGATTTGGCAACTAAATCACCAAACCAATGAATTTTGAATTCTAAGGTTTTTTTTTTTTCTTTATTGACATTGGCATATTAGAAAACTATTGATCTTTACTTACAGTTTAATAACTGATACTTTAATTAAAGATTTCAGTACATCTCCCAGAAGGTCACAATCAAGGTGTCAGCCAGGGCTGTAGCCATCTCAAGGCTAGATCAGAAAGTGTCCACTTTCAAGCACATTCATGAGGCTGTTGATAAGATTCACCTGTTCACACAATATTATCCAGAGAATTCCTTCAGTTCCTTGACACATGGCCTCCTGGTGGGGCAGCTGGGTTTTATCAATGTGAGCCATCAAGAATACCAGAGAGAGGCACCAGGAAAATAGCCAGATTATTGTACTCTGTTCCCTATTACTTCCCAACATTTCTTCCTCATTCTTGTTGTTGGAAGTGGGTCTCTATGTACATCTCACACTCAGTGGCAGGGAAACACACAGGGGTAGGAAAACCAGGAGTTTGGATCCATGAGAGGATCTCAGTGCCCACCACACAGAAACCTCACTGTCTATGAGAGGAAGACACTGGGTGTTGGGACATTAAAAATAATTCATCCCCAACAAAATGCATTACTAGGCATGTGGGCTAGGCATATGTGCTAAGTCACTTCAGGTGTCTGACTCTTTTTGACCCTTTGAACTGTAGCCCTATAGGCTCCTCTATCCATGAGATTCCCCAGGCAAGAGTCCTGGAGTGGGTTGCCACACTCTCCTTCACCGGATCTTCCCAACCCAGGGATTGAACCCAAGTGTCCCTCATTGCAGGTAGATTCTTTACCAGCTGAGCTACCCGGGAAGCCCTGAGTATCCTTGAAGTGAAGTGAAGTAAAATTCACTCAGTCATGTCCAACTCTTTGTGACCACATGAACTATTCATGGAATTCTCTGGGCCAGAATACTGGAGTGGGTAGCCTTTCCCTTCTCCAGGGGATCTTCCCAACCCGGGATCCAACCCAGGTCTCCTGCATTGCAGGCAGATTCTTTACCAGCTGAGCCACAAGGGAAGCCCAAATGGCGACTGAGTAGAGTTGATTATAGAGAGATGAGGGGAGTATTGGAGCTCTATAAAATATGTGGGCAGTGGTAAAATTGTTAAACTGAAGTAACAGCATTGTGGGGAAAGGGAATCAGACATTAGAGTCAGTGCTAAGGATGAGTGTAGAATACATGATGTATATGAAAGATAGATATTGGTCTTTATGTATTAAATTAGTGATTTGTTTTGCACTCGCCTTGGTTTTCCTTACACGATGACTATCTGTAAATAAAACAAGAATTTTCTCACATTCAGTGTTTGATGTGTCATTGAGAAATTTCTGTCCTCACTTTTTATCCCTTTACTATGTGCAGAAATAGTCAAACCCCACTCTTTGTTCTATAAGTCTTAATCTTGCAGTAACCAGTAGAGAAAAATAGATTCTATTGAATGTCCTGATAATAAATGCATACCATATTTTTATGATATTAAAGCAAACCATATTTTTACGATTTTAAAGCAAACCATATTTTTTTTCTCTCTTTTGCAAGTCTTCTTAGAGATGTCTATAGAAGTTTCAAGACAGAAGAAAAATACTGAATGTATAATTGTTAAGTTGACTTTACTCTTCCTTGTGAGGTAGTGGGTAATTTGTTCAATGTTGTACAAAGTAGTTCAGTTCAGTTCAGTTGCTCAGTCGTGTCCGACTCTTTGCGACCCCATGAATCGCAGCACACCAGGCCTTCCTGTCCATCACCAACTCCTGGAGTTCACTCAGACTCACATTCATTGAGTCAGTGATGCCATCCAGCCATCTCATCCTCTGTCGTCCCCTTTTCCTCCTGCTCCCAATCCCTCCCAGCATCAAAGTCTTTTCCAATCAGTCAACTCTTCACATAAGGTAGCCAAAGTACTGGAGTTTCAGCTTTAGCATCATTCCTTCCAAAGAAATCCCAGGGCTGATCTCCTTTAGAATGGACTGGTTGGATCTCCTTGCAGTCCAAGGGACTCTCAAGAGTCTTCTCCAACACCACAGTTCAAAAGCATCAATTCTTTGGCACTCAGCTTTCTTCACAGTCCAACTCTCACATCCATACACGACCAATGGAAAAACCATAGCCTTGACTAGATGGACCTTTTTGTTGGTAAAGTAATGTCTCTGCTTTTCAATATGCTATCTAGGTTGGTCATAACTTTTTGAGCTGTGCCTAATTTCTGCCCTTGCTGTGCTACACTAGAGTCCAAACAGACAAATTTAAGATTCTCTCCTCAGCCTAATGAGAACTGCTGCATAGCACAGGGAACTCTACTCAATGCTTTACGGACACCTAAATTGGAAAGATATCCAAAAAAAGAAGGGATATATGCAAACCTAGTTGATTCACTCTAGTCTCTGTTTCTGTGAACCAAAGAAAGGTCTATTCAATATTCACCATATTTGGGTTTTTGTTTTTTGTTTTTTGTTTTTTTTTGGAGGGGGTGGCATTATTGTTGAAGGAAAGCTACATGGCTCAAAAGAGCCTGGAGTTAAAACTCCCCTCCATATCCTCCCCACCATTCTATACAAAGTTCTATAAAGAACTTTCTCCCCCAAAGAAAGGAACGGACAATAAGATTATGTTCAGCTCCCAGAGGATGCCAGTCTCCAACCGAACTCAAGAATTCCTTTCCCCAGTTGTTTAAAGCTAACTAATCACAAATAATCAACAGGGAAAAACAGACCCCCTCAAAACGATGTATCTCCGCATATATATGTTTTCTATATATACCTACTCCCTTCTCCATTTACTGCAGCAGCCCACTAATCTGACTGCTGCCCCTTCTCGCCTCATTAGAGGTGATCTGTTCCTGTAAAGTGTCAGTCTCATTTTTCTTTTCTCAAATCTCGCCTTCTCTAACTCCCTTACCTTACAATAGTTGCCTACATTGTGCCAAAGACTAAACTCTGAATAATCAGAAATAAATGTGACTCAGTCATTTCCTCCAAGTACTCATTATCCACTTACATAGGGGTGAAACTTAAATGTTTCGGGAATTCCCTGGCGGTCCAGTGACTAAACACCATGCTTTAACTGCCAAGGGCCCTTGTTCGATCATTGGTCAGGGAACTAGGATCCCACAAGCCATGCGACACAACCAATATGATTTGTCAGGTATCCATTAAAAACCAAATTGTCAGGTCACAGAATGTTTCAGTCAAATCATATGAACCTTAAATTTTGCCCTTATTGTAAGCACCCATCACATAGTTAAGTCATATAGGTAGTATTCTTTATTTAGTTCTTACTCAGTGGAATGCTATTGTAATCAGGAAGAGTTAATTTTGAATTCACACGGGATCTGATCTGTGACTTTAACCCTTATCTTGCTGCTTCTGAGTTATATGTACATAATGGCCTCCTCAGGGGGATAACCTGACCCAACCCACCTGTGAAGGACTGTGACATATTCTTAAATTCTTTGTGTGGCAAAAGTCATGGTGCCCTTCCTCTACTGCTTACAGGAGTGGCCCAGAAATTCACATTTGGGAAGGCCAGAGTCACAGATAGATGTGACATATTTGTTGGTTGATATGACAAGAGATATTCCATTTCATACCACGCATGAAATGACTTGTAAGGAAGTCAGATTAACACATCCCTCTGCCTGAGGCTTGCCATTCTAGGATTTGCAAGGATTGAATAGTCTTTTTACTTTGTTTCTTCACCACCACCACCACCACCACCCTCCACTATCTCTGATCCATCAAAAAACCTGGTTTTGAGCTCCCAGCAAGACTGTTATTTTGAGGCACTAGACCACCATCTTCTCTGTCAGCTGGCTCATGAATGAAGTCCCCTCCTTGTCCCAACACCTCGTCTAGGTTTTATAGGCCTATTGTGTGGTGAGCAGCTTTCTTCACAGTCCAACTCTCACATCCATACATGACCACAGGAAAAACCATAGCCTTGACTAGATGGACATTTGCTGGCAAAGTAATATCAGAAGGTCCAGCTTGAGTCTGTCTCCCTGACCATCCTGAGGAGGGACCCTGAGACTTCATCACACACCAGGCAGGAGATGGGCAGTGAGTCTGTGCTCCTTGGTCATGTTCTAGCAGAGATGCAGCCCAGCCCAGTATGTAAGACAGGGATGGATGAAGGGGATGTTGAGAACTGAATTTTACCACTATAAGACAAACATAACAGTTGGGATAGACAGGTGGGAGGACACCAGCATACAAATTTCAGATTAGAGCCCTGTGATCTTCACGATCTTTGCTCCAGTTGGGGTGTGAGAACTCTCATTCAGAGTCCTGCTTCCACCATCACTGGTTCTGACTCTGGCTGGCACCCCACCCACCCGAGCAGCCAATGGGTCTCTGTAACCTTCCCCTGAGCACTTCAATTCATTATGAAAGCAGTCATAGGGAGACTGAGTAGGATGACATTAATCAAAGTATTGTTAGACCCTACGGTCTCCACCCAGGGCTTCGCCGTGGCAAAGATCACTGAGACGCAGATTCGATGCAAATAGCAAGAGGATTTATTAGGCCAACGCGCCGGGGTTCAATCTCCACTCGAGGAGACGAACCCCGAAGAGCTGTCATAGAGCAGTTTATAAGCACAAAAACCACAAACAGGTGTAGCTGGAGTGCAGCTTCTTGATTGGTGGTTAAATCTTAACCTTTTCAGTGATAGGTCTTAGTTATTGGCCCGAGACGATTTACTAGCTTACAATCATATTGTACAGCTATTTTTCAGAAAAGTTATTTCCTCGAGCTGTTCGAGACAATCACCTTCCCGGAACAACTCTTGGGGGGTCTCACTCCTAGGACGTAAGGTATGTTCTGTCCTGTACCTTAAAATGTGAGGCCTGCCAGGATCAACAAAAGGCCTGAGGATGAAAGCCTGTTTTTCTCCTAGGCCCCTGGTAATTTTTAACTCTTGTTCAAATAGTCCCTGGACAGAAGCCCATGATCTCATTTTCTATGGCAGACTGACCACAGGACAAAAACAGGTTTTGATCAAAAACAAATTTTAGATTAGTTTCCACATTTCCACAGTATCAGGTACTGTTATTCAAGGCTTCCTAAGTGTCAGGCTCTGGGGTATGTTTTTGTGTTTCTTGGTTGATTACATCTGCATCATCTCTTCCAAATTATAAGTGTACATATTATCATTATTTTATTAAGAAGAAAGAAGGACTTTTTTTTTTCACTGCCTGCCCTAGGCTCACCTCCAGGGATGTGTGAGTCTGGTGGGCTGCAGGCAAGGCAGCCAGGCATAGGTCCCAGGCGCAGGAGCTGCTGGAGGGCAGGTCCTTGCACCTGCCTGAAGCCTGGGCTAGCCGGCTCCCCGCCCCCACCGGGTGCGGAGAAACATGGTGAATGCAGGGTGGAGGGGCTGCAGCAGTTGAGGGGCATGCTCCTCCACACGTCTTTGCAGCTCCTCAAGAAGCACATTTTATGTCACCTGTATCACATCATGAGGTAGAAAATGTTAAAACCTTTTTGAAGCCAGTCACCCTGGGAAGACTGATTCCAGACACAGGCCACCCAGTGAGTCTTCCTGTTTTCACCCAGTCCTGTCACTTCCCTGTCAGCCCTGGTAGAGACTCCCTGCTCATTGTGCCCTTCCCCTTGGAGTTTTCTGGAGGACACAGAAGAGGGGAGTGGGTAGCACTTGCTGCATCAACTTTAGGAGGAATGTCTGAGATCACAGGCAAAGGTCAAAGAAATAATTGGCACCTGAAATTTTCAGGGTAGATCTCTGTGTTGATCCTGTTGCTTGATTTCCCTTCATCTATCCACTTTCTCCTCTGTATTTATAATCAACTGAATCAATCATGAAAAGAGACATAAATATCAGAGTCTTGGTTTCAGAAAACTGAAAACAATTCAAAATAATATACCCCAGGTGTATCTATTGTTATACCTCTGTACTCCTGCTGAAAACTTTCAGTAAGTCTGAAAACAGTGACATTTAGGGCACAGGACTCAGAGAAGAAAAATGTAATTTTGAATCCTATAACTCTACCAACTCTTAGTGTGTTATGGGGAAATTTCTTAGAATCTATGAGATTTAGGATTATCAACTGGGTTGATTCCTCATTGATACAAACCCACTGAATTAGGACTAAACAAATAATTGTTGCCCTCTATTCAATAGCTATGTGATGGACGCATAAAGAAAGTGCAAAATACCTTTTTGATATTTTATTCCTAATAATGATTATGGTAAGTCTCACATCATCAGATTTAAACATTTGTTGATCTGATGTTATGGTTTCCGTACATCCCTGACAGGACATTTTATTTTTGTTTATACAAGTATATCCCTCAAATATGAAGAGAACTGAGTGAGGGACATTTATTTCTGATTCCCCAGAGCCTATAACTTGATGGCACAGAAGTGGCCCCAAGAATTTTAAAAATCTCATTTAAGTGTTGAATAAACCCTTCCAGTTTTCACAGAAACAAAGTGTGGGCAATATAGCTTTTGCATAGTGCTCCATTCATGCCAGTGTTGTCATCCTTTTCAGAATATCCCAAAGGACTGGAGACAAAATGAAATAGAATTTGTTTTTATGTCATGGACTTTCTATGGGACCTATTATTTTCCATTTAATCTTCAGATTTCAGTGATTAAAAAACCATTTCAGAAGTTTTTATAAGTATGAGGGGGGGAAAGAGTCAGCAAATATTGGGACAGTACATTTTATTGCACTTGCAGAGAGATATTTTAAAATTTCCTATCACTCCATGCTCTGGTGCCCTGGGACAGAAAAGGCTTTGAACTCTTCTGTCATATAATCCATGCTGCTGCTGCTGCTGTTCAGTTACTAAAGTGGTGTCCAGCTCTTTGAAACCCCATGGACGGTAGCCCATCAGGCTTCTCTGTCCATGAGATTTCTCAGGCAAGAATACTGGACTGGGTTGCCATTTCCTTCTCCATTGGATCTTCCCAACCCAGCAATCGAACCCACAACTCCTGCATTGGCAGGAGGATTCTTTACCACGGAACCACCTGGGAAACCCAATAGCCCTCTTCAGTTCAGTTCAGTTCAGTTCAGTCCAGTCACTCAGTCGTGTCTGACTCTTTGCGACCCTATGAATCGCATCACTGACTCAATGGACGTGAGTTTGAGTGAACTCCGGGAGTTGGTGATGGACAGGGAGGCCTGGCGTGCTGTGATTCATGGGGTTGCAAAGAGTCAGACACGACTGAGTGACTGAACTGAACTGAGAGGTTTATCCTGTACGCTTGACTCACATTTTATGTTTACACCATGAGACCTTGAATAGGTCGAGATCAGGGACCAAATGTCATTTATCTCTATACTCAGATGCAACACAGTGAGGCTGAGCAGAGTTAAACACAGCTCTGCTTTGTATAACATTAAATAAATTATTCTCTATATTATAAGAAAAGGGGAAGACAATTTAACATTTATATATTCACTATTTGCATTCTTTCCTGGAGCCCTTGCTTCATGTTGATATCTCTAAGAACTCCTGAAAGAGAAAAAAAGTATGATTTGCTTGGTTTTATTATCAAGACCTTCAATGGTGAGAGGGCAACAGGCAGGAAGGCCAGGGGTCTCCAAACAGAGGAAATAACCTGCAGGTGTCAGACATTTTTGATCTCTCTTAAGCGGCAGGAGGAAACAAACTAGCGATGTTTTTCCCTTCTCTATACAAATTTAAAAGGTTTCTCTTAAAATACTGTGTTGCCATAATGACACCTGGTTTCACCTGAAGTTAACTATTCTCAAACCTAGAGATAACCAATGCCCCTTTCTTAAGGAAATGTTTGTCTTAAGCTATGCTAATGTACTATGCATTTACCCCAAACTCCGTCTTCAAGTTGGTTCCACCTCTTAGCTCAGAACCTACTTGACAAACTAGTATGTTATACTCAGATATTGTTCCCCTAAACTATGTAAATGAAACTATTTGTATGGGGATCTGCCCTTCTTCAAGATTCAAGTTAATCATTTTATGGCCCAGGATGAACCATTTGGTGCCAAGATTATCCCAAAATGCATTTTATGGGTGAGGAGCCTGGTGCCATTCTGAGTTTTAAGACATTCCTTTCTTTCATTAACAGACTGCTGGTGACTATATAACATCCAGCTGAAGACTAACAGGGGGGCACTCTTTCTGCCCCCTTCTGATGCCTATGTCAGAAGCTTTCTGTACCTCCTTTATACTTTAATAAAACTTTATTACACAAAAGCTCTGAGTGATCAAGCCTCGTCTCTGGCCCTGGATTGAATTCTTCTCCTCCAGGGGCGTGATTCAACAACAACCTTTCAATGGGATCTATTTTTCTCTAATGATCACTGCAAGATTAAGACTCTTAGATTAAGATTGGGGGGTGAAAGTTCTACAAATAATAAAGGGAGTTCTACAAATAATAAAGGGAGTACAGAATTTCTCAACTGCACATAAAGATATTTATCATGTGTGGAGAAATTGGGAAAAGTAAAAAGAAAACCATTCATTTGACTATTAATTATATGAACATCAGTGTCTATGCTTTTCAAGCACCATGTTCTCAGTACTCATCTTTACCAGTAACCCTAAGATTTTATTCCCTTTACTATGATATGACTTCAGTTTAATGTTATTTTGCTACTGCCCACTATATTAAAGGGCTCCAATACTCACTTTTCCTCTATCTCTAATCAGCTCTACTGACTTGCTATTTGGTCATGGATATTCATCATAGGGGGCTTCCCTGGTAGCTCAACTGGTAACGAATCCACCTGCAATGCAGGAGACTCTGGTTTGATTCTTGGGTCAGGAAGATCCCCTGGAGAAGGACATGGCAACCCACTCCAGTATTTTTGCCTGGCGAATTCCCATGGACAGAGGAGCCTGATGGGCTACAGTTCATGGGGTTGCAAAGAGTTGGATATGACCAAGTGACTAAGAACAGCTCAGCACTCATTGTGGGAGGGGACACTGGGAACTGGGGAAACAACAAAATCTACATTACATTTTTTGGTAGAAACATACCAACCTTGGGTTTTCATGTCTCATGTCCTATAAATCCATTTTTGTCATTCATTCTAGAATCTTATTCCCCAAATTCTGTATGAAATCATCTCAGCCTAGTGATGCATTTTTGCTTTGAATTAATTAATTTAAATACTCCAGTACCCAGTCTCTCACTCTCATATCCACCTGTGCATGTCTACCATGTGCTGTCCCCTAAAAATAATCTCTGTCATTTATCCACACACTGGTAAATAGCATTCTTTCCTCCATATCCAATTTGGCTTGATTTACATTCAAGTGTTCATATCACTTAATGACAAACCAATTTCTGCATTCATCAGGAGAGAGCGCTCTGTTGGGAAGGCTGCATGGATGTGATTGAGAAGGTTTCATCACATCATTATTCACAATCATCCCACTTTATCCACTACACACACACACACAAGTGAACCAAAACCACATTTTTAAAAACTCTTTAAGAGATAAGACCACGAAGAAACCTAAAGAAAATAGATTTTGGAGTGAGTGGATTCTGCTCTAGTTAGCATAAATCAGAAATAGAGGAAACATTTGCTCAATTTGCCCATGGAATGGCTGCAGGTTGTCCTGATGTTGATGGAGGGGCTCTCCTAGTGTATCAGAAACCAGGGGTCTACTTGAGACTGCATGGCCACAATAGTATAGATGGGTCTGCAGACGTACCCAATGGAGAGGAAGGTCTACCCATTTGTGAGACTATATCTGGGATATTTTATTAGATCATGGTGGTGAGATTAATTTAGGACTATGTTGGAAACAGATGAACAGGACCTGAGTCTTAGAGCACAATATCCTTATAAAGGATGAGGCTTGGCTGATAAGCAGTCTCTCAAATGTTTCCAATGGTCCCAAATCCTGGTTTTCATGCCCTTGCAAATTTCCCTCTCATTGACAATGAGGTGTACATAGTGATGTGATTACAAGAGAGAGAATATGGAAAAAATATTTGGAAGTCTCCTCAGGAATTGGAGTAAAAAAATCTGAATTTCTTCTTTCTGCTTCTCTCTTTAGATTGATAGAATCCAACTTCCATGTTGTGAACTGTTCCTTCAGGGGTCCACATACCAGGGAACCTTGAGAACTCTCTGAATAATATGCTGGGTACCTGTGAATGCTACCAACAGCCCTGTGAGTGAGCTTGAAATTGATCCTCTACTCATCAAGATTTCAGAGGCCTGCAGCCCCAACCAATACCCTGACTGCAACCTTCTGGGATGTGCTCTGAAATATTTCAAGAAAATGTCAATTACCAAATAATAAGCAAAAAGCAAGAATTTCCCAATATGGCAATGTAATTCCATTAGAGAAAAACTTAAAAGTGAAGACTCATTCAAATTACAAAAGAAAAGCAATGCTGTTAAGCCTCCATGATACAAAAATATCTTCCAAACCAAAGCCAACGGCAACGAAAATAAGAAAAAATATTAACTGAGAAAATGGAAAGAGTATCACATTCCTGATAGACTTAATATAGCATAGAGTTCATGATAAAGTGAAGTTACAGATATCAAAATCATACATTGATTGTTAAATGAGAAAAAGTCTGAATTTTATGTTAACATCTATAATTTGTAAATAAGAATCAAGAGCACATGTGTACTTCATCCTGAGGAGAAGAGGGATCCAGACCATTCCTAGGACATTCATTTTTCTCCTTTTCCTATTCTGTTAATATTAACAAGTCTCCAGAGTTTGGGACAACATGGACCAACTGGCTAATAATGAGCTTTGGGCATTAAGCTCTAAGATCATACTGTTGTAAATAATTGGTCAGTGCCTCCAGCTCATTATTTAGCTAGTTCTTTTTTTAATATTTATTTATTTAAGTTGGAGGATATTTACTTTACAATACTGTGGTAGTTTTTGCCATACATCAACATGAATCAGCCACAGGTGTACATGTGTCTCCATTCCTGAGCCCCTTCCCATTTCCCTCCCCACCCTATCTCTCTGGATTGTCCCAGAGCACCGGCTTTGAGTATCCTGCTTCATGCATTGAATTTGCCGTGATCATCTATTTTACATATGGTAATATACATGTTTCAATGTTATTCTCTCAAGTCATCTTACCCTCTCATTCCCCCACATAGTCTGAAAGTTTATTATTTACATCTATGTCTCTTTTGCTGCCTTGCATGTAGGATTGTTACCACTTTTCCAAATTCCATATATATGCATTAATACACTGTATTGATGTTTCTCTTTCTGATTTACCTCACTCTAAATAATAGGCTCCAGTTTCATCCACCTTATTAGAACTGACTCAAATGCATTCCTTTTTATAGCTGAGTAATATTTCATTGTGTATATATACCACAGTGTCCTTATCCTTTCATCTGCCTATGGACATCTAGGTTGCTTCCATGTCCTAACTATTGAGGCTCCATGTCTGTGTCCATCCTTTGTAGGAACCTGCATCAGAAGGTCCAGCCTGAGTCTGTCTTCCTGCCTGTCCTGAGGAGGGACCCTGAGACTTCATCGCACACCAGGCAGGAAAGGGGCAGTGAGTATTTGCTCCTTAGTCATATTCCAGCAGAGATGCAGCCCAACCCAGTAAGTACTGAGGGAGACAGTTATGGTGATGGGAGTATTGAAAAGGTATTTCCTCTTCAAGAAGAATAAACATAATAGTTGTTATAGAAAGATGCTGTTGTTGTTCAGTTGCTCAGTCATGTCTGACTCTTTACAACCCCACATACTGCAGCACACCAGGCTTCCCTGTCCTTCACTGTCTTCTGGAGTCTGCTCAAACTCATGTCCATTGAGTCAGTGATGCCATCCAACCATCTCATCCTCTGTTGCCCCCTTCTCTTCCTGCCGTCAGTCTTTCCTAGCATCAGGGCATCAATCTATTCGGGTTTGGAATAGAGCCCTTTGAAGTTTATGCTCACAGTTCTGGTTGGGGTGTGAGAACCTTCATTTAGAGTTCTGCTTCCACCCTCACTAGATCTAGCTATGGCTAGCTGGCATCCCTCGGACCAGAGGAGCAGCAAGTGGGTCTCTGTAAACTTTCCCCTAAGCACTTCAGTTCATTATGAGAGAGGTACTGAGGATGAAGACAAGATAACATGAATCATAATATATACTGTTATGGAAGGCTTCCTAAGTGTCAGATTCTGAAGTATGTGTTTCCTCTCCTATTTCATTTCATCTGAATAATCTCTTCCGAAATACAGGTGCACACATTATTATTAACTGGAGGAAAGAAGTACAGCATTCTATGTAACATGTGCAAGATCATGAGTTAGAAAATGTTAAAACCAAGTTTGAAATCAGTCAGTCTGGTCAGACTGACTACAGATACAGGGCACCTGGACAGTCTTCCTGTTTTCACCCAGTCATGTCACTTTCTGTCAGTCCTGGCAGAGACACCCTGTTCAATGTGCCCTTCCCCTTTGTAGTTTTCTGGAGGACACAGTGGAGGGCAGTAGGTAGCCCTTGCTGCAACAACTGTAAGAAGAATGTCTGTGATCACAGGCAAACGTCATAGAAACAACTGGCACCTGATGCTCCGTGGTAGATCTCTCTGTTGACTCTGTTTCTGAATTTCACTTCACCTGTCCACTTTCTCCTCTGTACTTATAATCAATTGCCTCAATCATGAAAGCCGACACAAAATCAGAGTCTTGGGGTTTTACCTATTCAGGAAAATGAAAACTTTGAAAAAAAAATCTGATATGCCTCTGTGTTTAGACTGAGATACCTCTGTTTAAAGTTATGCCTCTGCTTGAAATTTTGACATTTAGGGCATGGGACTCAGAGAAAAGAAACTTAATTTTGAATCCTGTGTGCCACACACATTCTTAATATATTATGGGACAATTTCTCAGAATCTGTGAGACTTAAAATTTTCAGCTGAGTTGATTCTTCATTGATACAAGCCCACTGAATTAGAACTAAATGAATAATTGTTGCCCTCTATGCAATAACTCTGTGACAGATGCATTAAGAAAAAGGGCAAAATACATTTTTACATTTGTTACTAATAATGATAATGCTAACTCTCATGTTATCAGATTGAAATATCTGTCTATCTGATTATATGGTTTCCCTACATCTCTGACAAGGCATATTATTTTTCTTTATATAAGAAGAGAAATGTCTGAGGCTCATTTATTTCTGATTCCTCAGAGCCTATACCTTGATGGCACAGAGGAGGCACAAGAAATAAAAAATCTCCAGCTAAGTGTTAAATAAGCCCTTCTATTTTTCATAGAAACAAAGTATGGGCAATATGGTTTCCACACAATGACCATTTGTGCCAGTGTTTTCATCCTTTTCAGAATGTCCCATAGGACTCGAGACAAGATAAAATAGTGCTTGTTTCTGTCTATGTCATAGACTTTCTTTGGGACCTATTGATTTTCATTTAATAGCACCAGCAGCATTCAATCATTGAAAAGCCATTGCGGAAATTTTCATGAATAAGAGGAAAAGAGTTAGAAAAGAAGGCACATCTGAGACACATTTTAGTATTTCATGTATTTATGCTCCAACTTGAGACAGAAAAGGCTTTGATCTCTCTGCCATATAATCCATGAAAGGTCATTAAACTGAGGGGATTTTATTTTATTAATACACATGCTATCCCAATAATGATTGAAATTCTTTATATTAATACAAATGACCAAGTATTGATTAGGTTCCAAATTCCCCTTAGGTGCTACATGTGTTCTGGAAGTGGGTATTAGACTCTTTTATTTCCAAGAAGGAACAGAAGAAGCACAGAGAGGTTGGAGATTTGCACACACTCCTCTGATAGGAAGTAAAAGACCCAGGACTCAATAATTAATATGCTTATTTCTTCTGCACCAGTTCTCTGTCACCTCCATATAGCTAAGAAATATTTCTTTTCAAACCTATTTTGGCCCCTGAGGTAAAATGAAGGTAGAAGAATTGATTCATCCTTTTTGGTTCACGGACTTCTCTGTGAATTATGGGACTGACACAGCAGTTTACAGAGGCCATAGTGGCCCTAACATGAAGGATTATAGGGTTTTCAATGACTTATCATGCACTTTGCCTTCCAGTTTTGAATGTAAAGTTGAAAAGATTTCCTATACAAGATGAAAATATCAAATGCAGCTATTATGAAATTATCACAAGACAGACTTCAAGGATATTTTCAAAAGATAGGTTAATAAAAGAGAATGCAGTNGTGTGTGTCAGGAAAATGTTTGAAGTATTGTTTGTAGTTCACAAAGAGACTTAACCAAAACATTGTGGTAAGCAAATTTATTTCAGGGGCAATATGGATAGTATTCTGTTTAGAGAAGATTTTACAAAAGCTGGTTATATATACATAAATGAATATTGACATTATGAAAGCATTTCCAAGGAAACATACCTATCAAGTTCACGATATTGGTTGCTTTTGGGGACATGTATGCTGAGGAATGGGATGGAGCTGAGATGCCAAGAAAAGTTAAATTTTATCTTTAATGTTTCAAATCTCTAAGAAATATGAGATATGAAGCAAATATTATTAAATGTATACACTTTAAAATAGGTAGAGATTATTGATGATAGCATTAACTGGTAATATTAATGGAGCTTTTACTAATGGTTGGGCAATGCTCTTTGGCAGTATTTATCAAGCCCAGCTTCACATTACAGTGACCAATAAACTCACTTGTAGATCCTGAAATTGGTTCTAGGCTGAGGCTGGGGTAACCGAGTATTTTTTAAAAGACACATGTAAATTTGGAGAAGGAAATAGCAACCCACTCCAGTATCCTTGCCCAGAAAATCCCATGGACAGACAAGTCTGACGGGCTATAGTCCATGGGGTCTCAAAGGGTCAGAGCCAACTTAGTGCCTGAATAGCAATAAAAACAGCAACATGTAAATTATCAACCAACTGGAACTGAAAACCACTTGTTTAAGCAATGAATGATTTTTAAGACTTTCTTTCAATAATCCTATTAGTGGTTGGTTTAGTTGCTAAGTTGTGTCCAACTCTTGCAACCGCATAGACTAAAGCCTACAAGGCTCCTCTGTCCATGGGATTCTCCAGGCTAGAATACTGCAGTGGGTAGCTTTTCCCTTCTCCAAGGGATCTTCCCAACCCAGGGACCAAACCCAGGTGTCCCGGATTGCAGGCGGATTCTTTACCAGCTGAGCCAAAAGAGAAGCCCAAGAATACTTGGGCTAGGAGGGATAGGAGTGGGTAGCCTATCCCTTCTCCAGTGGATCTTTCCCACCCAGAAATCGAACCAGGGTCTCGTGCATTACAGGCAGATTTTCTACCAATTGAGCTATGAGTCTGAGTGACCAGAGATAGTATAATAATCCTGTTAGGCAGATCCGATTATTATCACAATTTTAGAGATCAGGAAATGGCCCAGAGGTGTTTACATTATACTAATTAGAATTTTTTCTCAGTTAAATCAGAATGTGACCTGCTAAAATAATGAAGCTGAGTTACTTTCAGACAGAAGTAAGAGAATTGTAATCCCTTTACCAGGAAGGGTTGACATGAAAATCTGCTAATTTGACCTAAGAAGGCTGGGTCCTGACCTGGGTGTGGGACCTTCCCTGGGGCTGAAGTCCTCTTCTATAAATATGCAGGTTTATGATCAGGAGAACCAGACCATCAGGTATACCAAAAGGCACGCAACATCAGTTAATATTGGAAACGCAAGTCTAAAGCTAAATGAAAGTTCACCTCACATCTCTTTGGATGACTTTTTAAAGAAAAAACTTAAAAGAAAACAAATGTTGGTGAGAATGTGGAAGTGGGGGAACTCTTGCACCTGATCAGTGAGAATGAATGTTGGTACAGTCATTGCAGAAAATAGAATGGAGGTTCCTTAAAAATTAAAAACTGAAACTAATTGAAATAGATCTACCATAGCCTCCAGTAACCCCACTTCAAGGTAGATGCCAAAGAAATAAAATTGGAACCTCAAACAGATAAATGCATTTCTTGTCAATGTGCTGTTATTTGAAATAGTGAAAATATATAGTCTATTGACAGATGAATAGGTTAAAAAAAATAGCTAATAATTCTGGTTATGTTCTTGAAATCTGCTAACAGAGATCTGCTTAACTGTTACTACACACACAAATAGAAACTCTATTTCTATTTGAGGTGACAGGTGTGTTAATTAACTGTGGTAATCATTCCCAAGGTCCCTGTGTATTAAATCATCACTTTGTATATCTTTAAAAAAGCTTCATGTTGCACAACTCAAATATATGCAAGTTTGTCAATCACTTCAGTAAATTGAAAAAAAAAGAAAATAAAATGAAGTTGTATTATCCTGCCAGGACAAAATAATGTCCAAAAATATTAACTGGTTTCTCATATCAGACATTTAACTCAGACAGTAGTGAAACAAATAATCCTATGTATAATGTAAAACTTTTAAGAAGGATTCTTAAATGTTGTTGTTTAAAAATTGAAAGTGCTCTGTATACTAACACCATATTTGTAGTCACCAATGCAGTATGATCATGAGTGCTTAGTTAAACTATACTGATCAAAATTTGAAGCCCACCAAAGTCAAAAATGAGGCTTCCCAGGTGGCACTAGTGGTAAAAGAACCCGCCTGCCAATGCAGGAAACATAAGAGACGTGGGTTCAATCCCTGGGTCAGGAAGATTGCCTGGAGGACTGCATGGCAACCCGCTCCATTATTCTTGCCTGGAGAATCCTATGGACAGAGAAGCCTGGCGGGCTACAGTCCATAGGGTCACAGAGTCGGGCACAAGAAGTGACTTAGCAAAGTCAAAGATATAAAGTCTATACTGAATGACTTTTAAAAAACAACTGCAGGACTTCCCTAGTGTTCCAGTGGCTAAGACTCTCCAATCTTAATACAGGGCACACTGGTTTGATCTTTGCTCCAGGAACTAGATCCCATATGCCCAACTAAAGCTTCCTTATCT
The DNA here is from genome assembly GCA_006410935.1 of Redunca redunca. Lineage (NCBI taxonomy): Eukaryota > Metazoa > Chordata > Mammalia > Artiodactyla > Bovidae > Redunca > Redunca redunca. The sequence goes on along the minus strand of SJYQ01006809.1, from coordinate 185,050 downwards.
GCAAGGGAGATGAAAGATCTTGTGTGCCCACAAAGAAGACCTGGCATGTATAAGTAAATAAATAAATATAAATTTTAAAAGAAGATAATCCTGATTTTTGAATAATCAATTATTTCATGAAGTAAGAAAGACAGAAGGAACAAAGGATGATCTAAAACTCTGAACGTAATATAAAAGCGTGTTCTGGTTAGGAGCACTCATTTTTAATTTAGGATCCAGAGGATACTGTCCTGCATTACATAGATATTTGTAAATATTCTAAATGAAGGAACTATCTAGAATTGTATCTGACTCTTTGCAACCCCATAGACTATTGCCTGCCAGGCTTCTCCATCCATGGGATTCTCCAGGCAAGAATACTGGAGTGGGTTGCCATTTCCCTTTCCAGGAGATCTTCCCAATCCAGGGGTCAAACCCGGGTCTCCCGCATTGCAGGCAGACGCTTTACCATCTGAGCCACCAGGGAAGCTCATGAATAAAATAAGATATATATATAAATATGTCCTAATTTCTTTACATTTGAAGGGAGAAGGAAATTTCTGATTCTGTATTATTTCTAAAGAAGTAGGCTGTATTTTACTGAGATCATGGATGTAATACCTCTAACATTCTTGTTCCCTTTCTCTTTTATGTGGAGTTTTATAAAGTAAGAGTGTATAGACACAGGTGAATAACACAGAAACCAATGAGGGAACAATTCTAAACAGAATTTATCACACTGAGAGATACTGCTGAAGGAAATGGGGTGTATAATCTTAGAAATGAATTGCTTGAATCCAAAATATGGACACAGTCTCAATGCCTGTTTACTTATTTTGTTTCCAGCCCTGTTTTCTTTTTCCAGAGGTGTCCAAGCTACACAGAACTGGAAATCTAACCAGTGTCTCAGAATTCTTCCTCCTGGGCCTCTCAGATGATGCAGAACTGCAGCCTTTGCTCTGTGTCCTCTTCCTGTCCATGTACCTGGTCACCGTGCTGGGGAACCTGCTCATCATATTAGCCGTCACCTCTGACCCCCGCCTCCACACCCCCATGTACTTCCTCTCCAACCTGTCCTCGGTTGACATAGGTTTCATCTCCACCACAGTCCCCAGAATGATTGTGGACATCCAATCTCACAGCAGAGTCATCTCCTATTCAGGTTGCCTGACTCAGATGTCTATTTTTATCCTTTTAGCATGTATGGATTCTATGCTACTTACTGTGATGGCCTATGACAGGTTTGTGGCCATCTGTCACCCACTGCACTACACGGTCATCATGAACCCATGCCTGTGTTGCTCCTTAGTTTTGGTGTCCTTTTGTATTAGCCTTTTGGACTCCCAGGTGCACAATGTGATTGTGTTACAAGTTACCTGTTTCAAGGATGTAGAAATTCCTAGTTTCTTCTGTGATCCTTCTCAACTGCTCAACCTTGCTTGTTCTGACACTTTCACCAATAACATAGTCAGCTATACTATCGATGCCATGCCTGGTTTTCTCTCTATCTCAGGAATCATTTTCTCTTACTATAAAATTCTTGTCTCCATTCTGAGAGTCCCCTCATCAGGTGGGATGTACAAAGCCTTTGCCACCTGTGGTTCTCACCTGGCAGTTGTTTGCTTATTTTACAGAACAGGCCTCCGTGAGTACCTCAGCTCAGCCATCTCACAATCTCCCAGGAAGGATGCAGCAGCCTCAGTGGTATACACTGTGGTCACCCCCATGCTGAACCCCTTCATCTACAGCCTGAGAAACAAAGACATCCAAAGGGCCTTGTGGAGGTTCCTGGTAGCACAAACTCAACTTAGGACCTCGCAACCCATTTGAGTGTATACTTAAAAATGCAGCAAAACTAAACCTGGAGATCTAAAAATTCTACCTCTCTCATGACACTATTTTTATAGCTCTTATGGTCTTCATGTCTCTCCTCACTTTTTACCTGAATATTACTTCTCTTTACGATTTATCCCCCTGCCAATTCAGGAGACACAAGAAACACAGGTCCAATCTCTGAGTCTGGAAGATCCCTGGAGGAGGAAATGGCAACCCACTCCAATATTCTTGCTTTTGAAATCCCATGGACAGAGAAGGCGTGTGGCCTACAGTCTGCAGGGTTGCAAAGAGTCAAACAAGACTGAGCACATGCAAAGTTACTTGGTTTAACATGACACTGGGGAATTCTAAGAGACTTTTTGTATCAAAATCACTCCTTGAATGAATCTCATTGTATCTATGGAGATTCTATATTTTATCTTTGGTAGCCCAAGCATCTGGAGCCCCCCCAAAAAATAAACTCTGACAGTTTCCACTGTTTCCCCATCTATTTCCCATGAAGTGATCGGACCAGATGCCATGATCTTTGTTTTCTGAATGTTGAGCTTTAAGCCAACTTTTTCGCTCTCCTCTTTCACTTTCATCAAGAGGCGTTTTAGCTCCTCTTCACTTTCTGCCATAAGGGTGGTGTCATCTGCATATCTGAGGTTATTGATATTTCTCCCAGCAAACTTGATTCCAGTTTGTGCTTCTTCCAGTCCAACATTTCTCATGACGTACTCTGCATAGAAGTTAAATAAGCAGGGTGACAATATACAGCCTTGATGTACTCCTTTTCCTATTTGGAACCAGTCTGTTGTTCCATGTCCAGTTCCAACTGTTGCTTCCTCACCTGCATACAGATTTCTCAAGAGACAGGTAAGGTGGTCTGGTATTCCCATCTCTTTCAGAATTTTCCACAGTTTATTGTGATCCACACAGTCAAAGGCTGTGGCATAGTCAATAAAGCAGAAATAGATGTTCTTCTGGAATTCTCTTGCTTTCTCCACGATCCAGCGGATGTTGGCAATTTGATCTCTGGTTCCTCTGCCTTTTCTAAAACCAGCTTGAACATCAGGAAGTTCACAGTTCATGTATTGCTGAAGCCTGGCTTGGAGAATTTTGAGCATTACTTTACTAGCATGTGAGATGAGTGCAATTGTGCGGTAGTTTGAGCATTCTTTTACATTGCCTTTCTTTGGAATTGGAATGAAATTGCAGATGGTGACTGCAGCCATGAAATTAAAAGACACTTACTCCTTGGAAGAAAAGTTATGAGCAACCTAGACAGCATATTCAAAAGCAGAGACATTACTTTGCCGACTAAGGTCCGTCTAGTCAAGGCTATGGTTTTTCCTGTGGTCATGTATGGATGTGAGAATTGGACTGTCAAGACGGCTGAGCGCCGAAGAATTGATGCTTTTGAACTATGGTGTTGAAGACTCTTGAGGGTCCCTTGGACCGCAAGGAGATCCAAGCAGTCCATTCTGAAGGAGATCAACCCTGGGATTTCTTTGGAAGGAGTGATGCTAAAGCTGAAGCTCCAGTACTTTGGCCACCTCATGTGAAGAGTTGATTCATTGGAAAAGACTCTGATGCTGGGAGGGATTGGGGGCAGGAGAAGAAGGGGACGACCGAGGATGAGATGGCTGGATGGCATCACGGACTTGATGGACGTGAGTCTGAGTGAACTCCGGGAGTCGGTGATGGACAGGGAGGCCTGGCGTGCTGCGATTCATGGGGTCGCAAAGAGTCGGACAAGACTGAGCAACTGAACTGAACTTAACTGAGCCCAGGCATCCTCAAAAGATGAATAATTCTCCAGACAAGAACACTGGAGTGGGTTGCCATTTCCTTCTCCAAGGCATGAAAGTGAAAAGTGAAAGTGAAGTCACTCAGTCGTGTCGGACTCTTCTCAACCCCATGGACTGCAGCCCACCAGGCTCTGCCGTCCATGAGATTTTCCAGGCAAGCGTACTGGAGCGGGGTGCCATTGCCTTCTCCGGTGGAGAAGTTTAGAAGACTTGAATTTGTTTCAGAGAAGGCTTTGAAGAGAAGGGGCTTATTTGGTTTTATGATAAGAGGGAAGAGGTAAGAGAAAAATAATATTTAATATTTCATGAGTTTCACCCTGTGTCATTCACAGAATTGTGGAGCCATACATTGCATCAGTTCAGTTCAGTCGCTCAGTCGTATCCGACTCTTTGCGACCCCATGAATTGCAGCACGCCAGGGGTACCCAAATCTGAAGTCCGTAACAAACACAGTTACGGAAAAATCAGCAAGAAGCAAATTGCCCTGACAGGTAACATGTTGATTGCTCGATCTCTTGGGAATGTATGGCTCCACAATTCTCAGCATGTTAACTGAAGCCTTGCTGAGCTTCACAAAGATGCTATTGAAGATCTGCCGGAGGCTTAGGAGCTGTAGCACCTTTTGAACCTTTGGGCTCACGCCATTGACACCTCTGATCCTGAGGACAAATGCCAATTTGGGTTCTGCAGGTACATAGAAGTTGCCAGCTTTTTGTTCCATCCTAGCCATTCGAATTTCAGTTCTGTACATCTGCATGTATTCCTTGTGGTAATGCTTAGCTTTTTCATAGATAAGCTTCCTCCTTGCCTTTCAAAGCATCTTTTGGGAAAACTTCTTTCTCAGGTGCTTAATCTTAAGCTCTGTGAAATTCTTTTGCATTTTCATAGGGGTTTCAGGCACAGTAGGAACCTTCTTTTTTTTTCTCTTCTGCACACTTCATGGTTCCAGCTGGAAAAGAGCTATCTCAAAATTTTTGTGGGTAAAGAGTAAATACGTTGGAGCTATAAAGTGTTTCAAAGAGTTCCCTGCAGAGTAACAAACAGTTCAATAAACCATAACTATTTCAGTTGAATCAAACTATTAATATGCATATATTGCTAACATGAGCTGTACGTATTGTTCTCTTATTATTTTTTTTAATTTTTATTGGAGTATAGTTGCTTTACAATGTTGTATTAGTTTCTACTATACAGAAAAATGAATCAGTTATAGTGTACATACTTCCTTCCCATTCAGGTCACCACAGTGCATTAAGTAGAGTTCCCTGTGCTATACAGTAGGTTATCTATTTTATACACAGTATAAGTAGTATATATGTGTCAATATGAGTCTCCCAATTCCTCCTACCCCACCGTTTCCCCTTGGTATCCATATATTTGTTCTCCACACCTGTGTCTCTGTTTCTGCTTTGCAAATATAATCTATACTATTTTTCTAGATTTCATATATATGAATTAATATACAATATTTGCTTTTCTCTGACTTACTTCACTCTATGACATTCTCTAGGTCCATCAATGAACACTGGGGTGCATGTGTCTTTTTTAATTAGGTCTTATACTTTATTAAATGGATTCTTTCCTTCCCTTGTAACCACACTCCTTCCATAAGGTAAGGAGTTCATATTCTGTGGATAACTGGAAAGATATCTGGAGCTTGCCTAGAAGATGCCAAGTGAAGGTCACTCCAAAATGCTGTCTCAGTCTCAGCTGACCCTAGCAGGTCCCTGTCTAACCACAAATAAGCCTGCTTTCTCTGGTTCTTCAGAATTCTTTGGTCACTGGAGGCAATATAGTGTAGTTATAAAAATCATGCACTCTGAATTCAGACATAGTTTCACTACATGTATAACACTGGCCAATTATTTGAGCTCATGTATGCTCTTTCACTATTTTTGTCAAGTGGATAAGTATCTGCCTCATAAATTTTTATGACAATCAAAATATCTTGAGTATTAAGATAGTGAATGACACAGAGTGAAACTCATGAAATATTAAATATTATTTTTCTCTTACCTCTTCCCTCTTATCATAAAACCAAATAAGCCCCTTCTCTTCAAAGCCTTCTCTGAAACAAATTTAAGTCTTCTAAACTTCTCCACCGGAGAAGGCAATGGCACCCCACTCCAGTACTCTTACCTGGAATATCCCATGGACAGAGGAGCCTGGTGGGCTGCGTCCATGGGGTTGTGAAGAGTACGACATGCCTGAGCGACTTCACTTCCACTTTTCACTTTCATGCCTTGGAGAAGGAAATGGCAACCCACTCCAGTGTTCTTGCCTGGAGAATCCCAGGGATGGGGTAGCCTGGTAGGCTGCCGTCTAAGGGGTCACACAGAGTCGGACACAACTAAAGCGACTTAGCAGCAGCAGCAGCAACAGCAAACTTCTCCACGGTATGGGACATGGGTATGGCCCCATGGCATGTGACATCTTAGTTCCAATGGTCTTAGTTTGATCCCTGACCAGGGATCAAACCTACACCTCCATCATTGGAGGCACAGAGTCTTAACCACTGAACCATCAGGGAAGTCCCTGAGAAGGAAGTGTTTCTGATAGCACAGAAAGGATGCAGTCCCACCCCAGCCACTGCAGTAGCACTTCCTATGTGCATTTCTGATACACTAAACTAAGGACCAGAAAGCTTAAATGACTTTTTTCTAAGGTCACAGAGGTAATGAGTTGAAAAATGAAAACTAGAGATCAGGTGTCTTGGTTCCCAGACCAGTTTTCTTTCCATTCCAACAAGGAAACCCTGTGACCTTATGACAATAGGCATATAAAGGTGTTTCTCTGCATACATCTCAAATGCATCACAACTGATAATGTTAATAGTAGAATATTCTGATGGGATGGTTCTAAGCAAACTACACAAAACAGAAGACAGGCACTGACATAAGCATCTATCACAACTAGCTAGGAAAATATGAGAAAATTAAACCCAAATTCAGTAGAAGGAATAAGACCAAAAATTAAAGAATTATAAGTAGAATAAAACTGAGAGTTGGTTCTTCAAAAACAATTAAAATATCTAAATCCCTACCAAGATGAAGAAAAGGGGGACCACATAAATTACCAAGATCAGGAATGAAAAAGGAGATATTATTATCATTACAGCTTTTAGACATTTAAAAATAAATTGTAGGATTTTATTAACTTTAGACCAACACACTTGGAAAGTTATGGAATGGACAGATATAATATAGCAAAACAAATACAAATTTTAAATAATCTTTTGTCTATTTATACATTCAATATAAATCACCACTGGAGTAGGAAATGGCAACCCACTCCAGTATTCTTGCC
>SJYQ01006809.1:141199-177634 GCA_006410935.1 Redunca redunca | reverse complement strand
AAAAAAAAAAAAAAAAACCTGTTAAGAGGCATTAAAGCTGACTTAGATAAGTGAACAATTATATTAGGCTCATCAATTAGAAGACTTAGTGTTGTAAAAATGTTAATTTTATTCACTTTATTCTATAGTCAATGCAATTCCAAGCAGAGTCCCAAAAGATTTGTGAAAATTGCTAAGGAGATCCTAAAATTAATATAGAATCAAGTGGGAAATAGAGAAGGCATGACAATCTTGATGAATAAAAAGGTTGGAAGGCTCTTGCTACCAAGTATCTAAAAATATTGCAAAATTATGTAAAGACTGAGAAATCATCTTCAGCAATCAAAAGAGATGGTAACATAATCAAACCTTTCTAAAAGATTTCTTGAACTATGGCTGGCTGAGAATTCCCAGACTTCACAGTTCCCTCCCACTGCTAAGATCAGAGTAAGCATATTGTGTTGGCTAATGTTATTATTACATCTATTACTATACTCTATCTGCCCCTGCTGCCTTCTCCCTTCACCATACACATCATGATATCAACCCTGAATATTCATTGGAAGGACCATTACTGAAACTGAAGTCCCAATAATTTTACCACCTGATGCAGAGAGCCAATTCATTGGAAAACACCCTGATGATGGGAAAGATTGAGAGCAGGAGGAGACGGGGGTGACAGAGAATGAGATGGTTGGATGGCATCACCAATTCAATGGACATGAGTTTGAGCAAACTCCGGGAGATAGTGAAGGACAGGGAAGGCTGATGTGCTTCAGTCCACTGGGTCACAAAGATTCTGACATGTCTTAGCACTGAACAACAAGATTCATTGAGAAGCCAGTCGTAAACCAACCAAAGAATCGTATTCCTCTGGCCACAATGAATTGATAACAGTTGGCAAGTAAGCCAATCAGATTGAACTGTAACAGGCATATTAGAATTGGTCACAATGATAATCGCTCTCTTCTCCCTGACACATCAACCTGGAAAGAAAGCAGCTTGGATCTTCTGAGGGCCACTGTGGAGAGAAAGAACCCACCAGGAAGAATAGTTAATGCAGAAAGATGCACAGTCAAGGAATGGAGACAGAATTCATTCAGATAACATCTTTTTAGCTCCAGGATCCAGCCATCTCTGCAATTAGTTATACCAAGGATTTTTCTGTAATCAAACTATTTAATTCTCTTTATAGTTCACAAAAATGCAAAGAATGAAGACAACCCAGAGACTGGGAAAAATTATCTGCAATACAGTTTATATATAGTATAAACCTGCAATACAGGTATATATAGTATACATAATTTACATATATATAATATACAACATGTTTTATGTATATGTATGTAACTAGATAGAGACATATACATACATTTAAAAAGGATAAGAAACCAGAGGAAGGGCATCCCAGGTGGTGTAGTGCAAAAGAATCCTCCTCCCAATGCAGGAGACACAGGAGACATGGGTTCAATCCCTGGCTCAGATCCCCTGGAGAAGGAAATGGCAACCCACTTCAGTATTCTTGCCTAGGAAATCTCATGGACAGAGGAGCCTGGTGGGCTACAGTCCATGGGGTCATAAAGAGTTAGACATGACTGAGTGACTGATCATGCACAAAAGTGGCAGTTTTAAGACATGGCTCCCAAATTCTTTTATAGTCCTCTCATGAAAGTGAAGTCCATATTTCCTCTTTTGAATCAACTTGTAATTCTAAGTATGAATTGTAGCTGAAAATATTAATACCTGTTTCTAAAAACTTTGTTACCCAGCCTATTGAAATGTCAGTTTCTTAGTTTTAAAAAGGGGCCAATAAAAATTACAATTTTCTATAATATTTTTAGATCTCAGCTATGTATTCTCACATGCTCCTACATTCACTGCCACAGCTATAGAACTCTTTTCTTCTCTCTGTGGGCTCTACACAATTCAATCTTGATTTCACGCAACCAGTTTCTCCAGGGACTAGGGGTGGGGGAAATGGGGAGATATTTATCAAAGGATGCAAACTGCCAGATAAAAGATGAATAAATTCTCGAGATCTAACTATAGTGAGGGCTTACCTGACTTCCCTGGTAGCTCAGACAACAAAGAATTCACCTACATTGTAGGAGACCTGGGGTTTATCTCTGGTCAGTAAGATCCCCTGGAGAAGGGAACAGCTACTCACTACAGTATTCTTGCCTGGAGAATTCCATGGACAGAGGGGACTAGAGGTTACCGTCCCTGGGGTTGCAAAGAACTGAACATGACTGATCAACTGAGCACACACACACACAACCATAGGAAAGCTTTCAAACAGAAAAGGAACCAAAAATGGGTGAAAAGCTTCAACAGGTATCCCCCAGAAAGAAGATATCCAGGGAGTTGCCTGGTTGCCTAGTGGTTAGGATTCCAGGCTTTCACTATCATGGCCCAAGTTCAATCTCTGGTCAGGGAACTAAGAACCTGCAAGTCACACAGCCAAAAAAAAAAAAAAAAAAACCAGATATCCAAATAATCAATAAGCATATAAAAAAAAGTATTCACCATTGTTACATATCAGGTAAATGCAAATTAAAACCAGAAACAAGATAATAGTACATTCTGTGTTGAACAGCTAAAATTAGAAAGTGCTAATCAGGCATGTGGAACAGTTAGGACCTTCATTCATTGCTTTTAGGATTATAAGTGGAATTGCTTTTGAAAAACTGGAATACCTACCTAAACATAAAGTCTATCCTATGATTCAAGAATTTCATTCTTATATTCAAAGTATGTAACAAGAGACATAAGTTCATAGTCTGCCAAAATAGCAATTAAGAGGCAAATTAGACATTGAAAAAAGCCAAATATGTAACTGTACATATTATATCTTAACATTTACATGAAGATCAAGAACAAGCAAACTTAATAAATTATAATCAAAGCCAAAATTGTGGAGCAACATATTTTAATATTTTTTTTATTTGGCTGCATTAAGTCTTAGTTGCAGTATGCAGGATCTTTAGTTGTGGCATGTGAGATCTAGTTCCCTGACCAGGGATCAAACCCCAGCTCCCTGCACTGGCAGGCAGATTATAAGCCACTGGACCACCAGGAAAGTCCCCAGAGCAATTATTGAGAAAGCAGATAAATGAACTTTCTGAAATCCTGGAAAAGTTCTGTTTGTCACAGTATTTAGTGTAAAATTTCATCAAGCTATACACTTAAGATTAGCACACTTTGGACCATGTAGATGACAACAACCCTGATCCAAACTGGAGCCAACTCTATGCAGTCAACAGATGTGCCAGAGGGGCTGTAATATCAGCAAAATTACAATGCAAGAACTTGCCAGGAAAATCCAAGAAACTGTGTATGGCCATGATGGAGAAATTTATGGAGGGGTCTATGGAGTGGCTGCCTCTGAGATAATGAAAGTCAAGCACTTTGTGTTCTGCTTTGAGCCAGTATTGATCAGTGAGTCCAATAATTAGGGGGAAAGCTGGAAACTGAAGCTTGGCAGGCCCCCATGCATCTGTCTCCCTGACTCCTTGCCCCCACAAACTCAGAATAATGGTTTCTTCCCTCTGCCTTCCAATTCTCACACAAACTCCTACTTTAGACAACTCAAACCTGGAACTAGATAAAGAACTGACTCTGGGAAATGCAGTCCCAGCCACGTCCAAAGTACCACAACATAAGACAGCCCAACCAACTTTACTTGTAGCTTTCCTGTTGCAAGGTCTCTTTTATAAAAGTTCAAAATATTGGGTCCAATTCCCAGTCATAAGCAAGTATAATGAACAAAATACAAAAATACCATAACAGGTGAGACGCTTCTATCAAGGCTTTTGCACTTATTGATTTCCACTGGATTACTTATTAGACAGGGAAAGCTTTTATTGGTAAAAACTAATAATGTTTTTGTAAAAAAAAAAAAGAGAGAGAGAGAGAGGCGGGGGCGGGGAATAGTAGGTAGGCAATTTCCAGTTTCCACCATACTAGATCAAAATGAAATTACCATTTACCAAAGAAACTACAAATACTTGAATGTCGATACCACAATGACCGCACACTTAGAGAACAAACAATTAATTTGTAGCTAATAATAATAATAATAATAAAAGATCACTCATGCCTACATATTAAAAAATATATACTTTAAATGCCTGATGGGTCCAGAAAACTCTGTAATAGAAATAACATTTACATCTGAATCATAATAAAAGCACCTCATAATAAAACATATGTGGCTAGAGCTGAAAGGTATTAGAGGAAATTTATCATCTTAAACATTCATATCAGAAAATTAAACTGGAAACCAATGAGACAGCAGTAGCCCACTTTAAGGATGAGGCACTAATCTTTGCTTTGAGTATGAATTTTCTTAGAACACAATAGGGGATGGTCATGGAGGTATAACCACATGATTTACATACACAGAGTTTCTCTCAGTTATGGGTTTTTCCAAAAGATGAGTGACAATTTCTTACATTCATAGGGTGTCTTCACAGTGTGAGATCTCACATGCTCCCTAAGCTTTGAAAAAGCATTAAAGACATTCCCTCATTCCTTACTTTATACATTTTCTCTAGTGTGAGTTTTCACATGTCTTCGAAAGTAAGCAGGACAAACAAAGGCTTTCCCACATTCCTTACATTCATAGGGCTTCTCACCAGTGTGGCTTCTTACATGTCTTCGAAAGGATGAAGGACAACTGAAAGCTTTCCCACATTCCAAACATTCAAAGGGTTTCTCTCCAGTGTGCATCCTTGTATGGACAGTCAGGTATGAAGAATGGCGAAAGGCTTTCCCACATTCCTTACATTCATAGGGTTTCTCCCCAGTGTGTGTTCTCATGTGGATCCTAAGGGCTGAGGGGTAAATGAAGGCTTTTCCACATTTCTTACATTCATAAGGTTTCTCTCCAGTGTGAGTTCTTATATGTACTGTCAGGTGGGATGAGCTGATGAAGGCTTTCCCACATTCCTTACATTCATAAGGCTTTTCTCCACTGTGAGTTCTTAAGTGTTCAGTGAGGGATGAGGAACGACTGAAGGCTTTCCCACATTCCTTACATTCATACTGCGCCTTTCCAGTGTGATCTCTCACGTGTGCTCGAAAGGACGAAGGGCAACTGAAGGCTTTTCCACATTCTTTACATTCATACGGTTTCTCTCTACTCTGATTTTTCACATGTGTATTCAGGGAAGTGGGAAGATAGAAGGCTTTCCCACATTCTAGGCATTCATAGGGTTTTTCCCCTGTGTGTTTTCTCATATGGATGCTCAAGGAGGATGGACAGTTGTAGGCTTTCCCACATTCCTTACATTTATAGGGTTTCTCGCCTGTATGTGTTCTAACATGTACAGTGAGCTTCGAGGACTCACTGAAGGCTTTCCCACACTCTTGACATTCATAAGGCTTTTCTCCAGTATGGATTCTTATATGTATGATAAGGTGAGAGGAGGAACTGAAGGCCTTCCCACACTCCTTACATTCATATGGCTTATCTCCACTGTGAATTCTTTTGTGTTTGGAGAGTGAGGAGGAACAGCTAAAGGCTTTCCCACACTCCTTACATTCATAAGGCTTATCTCCACTGTGAATTCTTTTGTGTTCTGTGAGGGATGAAGAACAGCTAAAGGTTTTCCCACATTCCCTGCATTCGCAACTTGTCTTTCCTGCATGAATCTTCATATGTGCCCGAAAGAAGGAAGAACAACTGAAGGCTTTGGTACATTCCTTACATTCATAAGGTTTCTCCTCAGTGGGAGTTTTCATATGCTTCTTAAAACAAGCAAAAAAATGGAAAGCTTTCCCACATTCCTTACACTGATAGGGTTTGCTACCAGTGTGAGACCTAATGTGATTCTTCAGGGATAAATGATCTATGAAGGCCTTTTTACACACACGGCACTCATAGGCTCTTACTTCGGTAGTATTCTTGAGTATATTCAGGTGTGAAATTTGGCTGAAGGTTTGGCCACACTGATTTTCTTCATTATGTTCGTAGATGTTCTCAACCCCATGAATTCTTTCAAAAACAAAAAGCACATTATTAGTGGCAAGTAAATTTTTACCATTTTCAGTGCCTATGTGTGTTTTTCTGGCCTGTCCAATGATACGATGAAAGTACTCACATTGTGCTCTAAGACAGACAATATTATGACTGAGTTTTTGACTTATGAGATTTTTCTGATGGTTGCTCAATGATGTATGTGTCAAACATGGAAGGGCTCAAGTCTGTCTCACTTGTGAAAAAAATATCTTATGAAAAGTCATTATGAAATTACAATTTTGACTAAGTTTTAGATTTTTCTTTTAATTCTGTGATACTTTAAGATTGTTTCCTAAGACACTACTTTTCTCTTATATGAATGGCACTTACCTCAAACATCTCTTGTGGTTTTTGTTCTGATAATCAATATCATGGTATTCCCAGATTTTATGTAAAATGGACAATGAGGAATCACTCCTTTTGAATCCTACTACATCCTGTTCATTGGATATTTTTCCATAAGTATCTTGTGGAGCAACTGATTCTTTAATTTTAAGTTGAATCTCAAAACCTGAAACAAAGTAGCAAAGGCACCCATGAGCAAAGGACTTTGGCAGTATGGCTGGTTCAGGACTTTGGTAATAAGCACACGGTCAAAATAGTGAAGTGACTAGGGATAATCCATGAAGATGGAAACTGACGGTAGCATAAATAAGATAAATTACTAGGAGAACAAAACAAAGAGAAATGGAATAAAACACACATGATCAAATACTACATTACGAAGACAAATGTGGTCTTTCCCAAGAACAAGGAACAGGTGAGAGGACTGAAGAAAAGTCAAAATAGTAATCAAGGACTTCCCTGGTGGCACAGTGGATAAGAATCCAGTTGCCAGTGTAGGGGACACTGGTTCAATCCCTGGTCCAGGAAGATTCCACATGCCACAGAGCAACTAAGCCAGTGTGCAGTAACTACTAAGCCCACACCCTCGAGCCCAAAAGCTGCAAATACTAAGCCCAACCACTGCAACTAGAGGGCAGTCCTCACTCTCTACAACTAGAGAAAAGCCCATGCAAAGCAATGAAGATCCAGCACAGTAAAAAATAAATTTTTTAAAAATAAATAAAATAGTAATCTAAGGTATCTGTGGAAACTCAGCTTCCTCAGACAAAACAAAGCTTCATTTTGATTTTATGTTATTTTTGCCAAATGTAATATCCCCCAACCACATCAAGCATTCTTGCTTTACTGATGCTCCCCCTGGAGAGACAGTCTTCTCTCCACTGTCTCTAGGTCCTCCTCTTGTTTCCATTGTAAGATCAGATACGGTTTGTGTAGTGAATACCCTGTTCACATAGAAAGGTATATTGTGAGGGAAAACAATGAGTTACCACAAATATTTCTATGAAACAGAGCAAAAACTGCTCTTCTGATACTCCAAAGCAAGTGATAGGGATAGAATAGGATAGTTATACAGGATAGAATAGTTATGCAGAAGTCCCAGTAGTGGAGTATAGATAGAGGAAAACCCAGGGAACTTTGAGAGACCACTGGAAGTTCAGTTCAGTTCAGTTCAGTCACTCAGTTGTGTCCGACTCTTTGCGACCTTTGAATCACAATACGCCAGGCCTCCCTGTCCATCATCAACTCCCGGAGTTCACTCAAACTCATGTCCATCGAGTCGGTGATGCCATCCAGCCATCTCATCCTCTGTTGTTCCCTTCTCCTGACTCCAATCCCTCCCAGCATTAGGGTCTTTCACAATGAGTCAACTCTTCACATGAGGTGGCCAAAGTATTGGAGTTTCAGTTTCAGCATCAGTCCTCCCAATAAACACCCAGGACTGATCTCCATTAGGATGGACTGGTTGGATCTCCTTGCAGTCCAAGGGACTCTCAAGAGTCTTCTCCAACACCAAAGTTCAAAATCATCGATTCTTCAGTGCTCAGCTTTCTTCACAGTCCAACTCTCACATCCATACATGACCACTGGAAAAACCATAGCCTTGACTAGACGGACCTTAGTCGGCAAAGTAACATTTCTGCTTTTGAATATACTATCTAGGTTGGTCATAACTTTCTTTCCAAGGAGTAAGTGTCTTTTAACTTCATGGCTGCAGTCACCATCTGCAGTGATTTTGGGGCCAAAAAAAATAAAGTCTGACACTGTTTCCACTGTTTCCCCATCTATTTCCCATGAAGTGATGGGACCAGATGCCATGATCTTCGTTTTCTGAATGTTGAGCTTTAAGCCAACTTTTTCACTCTCCTCTTTCACTTTCATCAAGAGGCTTTTTAGTTCCTCTTCACTTTCTGCCATAAGGGTGGTGTCATCTGCATATCTGAGGTTATTGATATTTCTCCTGGCAATCTTGATTCGAGCTTGTGCTTCTTCCAGCCCAGCTTTTCTCACGATGTACTCTGTGGAAGTTAATGATGCTCAAAAAGCTATTAGACTGTGGTGGAACAAAGCAGGCTTGTTTAACTATAATGCCATTTATAAGAGCAAAAGATATGCCCCAGGTTATTAGGTGAAATAAAAATGTCACCACCCTTCTACTGATTTGAATAAGTGCTATGACAATGTGGCACCAGTGGTCAAAACTCTGCCTGCCAAAGCAGGATTCACAGGTTCAACCCCTATGCTGAGAAGATCCTCTGAAGTAGAAAATGGCAACCCACTCCACTATTCTTACTTGGAAAATTCCATGGACAGGGGAGTCTGGTGGGCTATAGTCTATGGGATCTCAAAGAGCCAGACATGACTGAGCATGCATGCACACATGACAATTCTAGTTTGACCACACAGGGTCAGACATTCTTATGCCTGATACAAAGGAAGAACTAGTGATGTAAGCCTGAAATCAACTCAAAGAAGGCAGTCCTTTCCCCTCCCCCACTTTCCTTTGACAATAAAATTATAGCCCACTTAATCCTCAGTGCAGGACTCCCTCACCTATCCACTTACATCTCTTACAAGCATCTTATACTAATAAATCTACTTTTTGCCTATCAGTTTTCTTCTTGCTGTTCCTTTTGCACTGAGATACAAAGAATCTGACCATCATTAAGTCCAGAAACCAGGTATGTGATCTCAGTTGGAAGACCATGGATTTTGGCCAGGCTGAAGTTGCACCCTCATGAGTTCAAGTCCCAAACTGGATTTTGGCCAAGTTTGAGTCCTGGCACATGAATTCAAACTCTGGCACATGGGTTCAAGTCCCAGTCTGAAGTGATCTGTTTCACAGGTGTGAGTTTAACTGCAACAAAATATCTAATTTATCTTTTAAGGGGATGGGGCAGCCTGATGAGTAGAACTGATCTGATATTCACACATAGACCTCAATATTATTAGAAGCTGGTCCAATACTCACAGGCAGGATATGTTGTTCTCCTGTTGTAGATAAATAATCTCCGAATACCAATCTTAGACAAGGTTACTCTAATACCATGATAATATGAAACAAAATAAGGCTACTTCATGATTTAGCCTAGGGGCAAAGTATTACTAGAATTTCCCCTGCTTTCTGTCAGCATCCAATCTAAAATGAACACCTGTGAACTAGCGTGACAGTGGCCCTCAAGAATTCATATCTAAATAGACCAATGGAACAGAATAGAGAGTCTAGAAATAGACCCACATAACTATAGTCAACTTATCTTTGACAAAGGTTCAAAGGCAATACAGAAATACAATAGAGAAAAAAATAAGTCTTTCCAACAAATGGTGCTAAAACAACTACTAGACATTAAGGTATATTAAAAAAAAAAATCTTGACATAGACTTGCAAAAAATTAACTCAAAATACACAGGGAGGCATACAGGGTTTTGGGATAACTGGGGTCCATCAATAGAGAGTAAAAAATTAGCTCAAAATGGATCACAAATCTAAATGTAAAACGTAAAACCATGGAATTCCTAAAAGACAATAGGGAAAAAATGTAGATGCCCTAAGGTCTACTGATTTGTTAGATATGTGAAAATTAATCAAGGAAAACTTCACTAAATGGAGTTGAGAGGCCAGAAGAGGAAGTTTTCATCTAATTCTTTACAACATTAATTACAGGAAGAATTGTCCATCGGTACAACATTAATTACAGGGAGAATTGTCCATCGCAGACCCCAACAAGAATCACCAATTATAATCCTAACAGGAAGATGTACATCACATCTCCTATCAGAAATCACTACTCCAGCAACTCAGCCATCATCACCCTGAACTCTCACCTTTATCCAGTGGACTTTCATCCAAAACAACCTCTCCCAATTTCCTCATTTTTCTCTACAAAATTACATTCTTCTCCACTGTTCTGTGAACTTGCCTATGGCTTTTGTTATAGCTTTCTTATCTCAAATTGCAATTCCCTTGCTATTCCCAAGTAAACCATTTTTTTGTTGGTAAAATAACTTTTTATTTCTAACCTGAAAATCACAATTCATGAAAGAAAGAACTGATAAGCTGGTCTTCAGTAAAATTAAAAAATTTTGCTCTAAGTAAAACACTGTCAAGAAACTAAAAAGACATGCCACATACTTGGAGAAAATATTTGCAAAAGACATGTGTGATAAAGAACTATTATCCAAAATGTACACAGAAGTCTTAAAACTCAACAATAAAAAAATAACTTGATTTTTTTTAATTGGCCAAAGTAAGAATATACAATGGAGAAAAAGTCTCTTCAGCAAGTGGTGTTGGGAACGCTAGACAGCTTCATGTGTATCAAGGAAACAACAACACACCCTCACATCATACACAAAACTATACTCTGACAGGAGCCAGCACAGGAGATCCTATCCATGACAAGGTCATGCAAAGGAGACCTGACAAGAAAGGCTTCAGGACTCGAAGGACTCCCTGGGCAGATCCCACCCATGACAAGGTCATACGGAAGAGACCTGATAAGTAAGGTGGATCAGGACTCAAGGGACCCCCTGGACCTGCTAGAGCATCTACCCCAAAACCAGAATCTGTCTTACTATTTTATGCCTTTCACCAACTCTTCTGACATTAACAGGGGGTTATCCCCGACCACCTTTTTCTGGAAAAAGTCAACTTAGGGCTCTAGTTGATAAATCTCCTGGGCATAAAAGGAGTATTTCGATTCAAACCCCCTGTTAGCATTCTAGCTTACTTGGCAGGTTTATCCAGACTCTTGCAACACTGTTGAGCCAATGCTTGCTGCCAAATTCCCACATCCCTTATCCATTGTGTTCCTGGGAGTGCATACAGTTAAGATGTAGAAAAAACAAGTAGTAGCCTTAGAATTAGCAACATTAGACTTTGAGTTAATAAGTTCTTTCTTTGCTGTAACCCACTGAATCTTTGCTCCATAAAAATGTAACTCTGTACTTTAAGGGTGACGCAGGCTAAGGAATTTAACAAAAAACATTTCAAGGGAAAGTAAGTGTTTTAGCTGACCAACCTTTATCAAAAAGGGGTCATAAAATGTCAACAGGCCTCCGGGCCAGAAGATAATGTACAAAAAATAAGACCCTTGTTTATGAAACAGTATGCAGGAAGAAACCTGGTATTGATAAAAGTTAAAACTGATGGAATGTTGAGCTGACTCTTCATTTTTCACTTTGCTCAATGTATAACTCAGGGTATAAAAGTTCCCTCTGAAAATAAAGTGACGGGCCTCGCTCACCGAAGCTTGGTCTCCCCGTGTCATTCTTTCTCTCTCTTTCCCTTTCCTTTTCAGATTGATCCCCTGGAGCACAGGGACCCTCTGAGTTCACTTTCCTGCCTGGGCTTCTAAGACCCACTTGAGAAGGTGCCCAAGGTGGGGCACCTTCAGCTACTCGAGAGGGTGTCTGTGGCCTATGTGAACAGAGCAAGTCCTGTGCTGGGGCTTTATTGGCTTTCTGCGTAAACCAAGGAATATCAACCTCTTTCTCTCCTCTGTTTTCTTAACTGCAACATTCTTTCTTTCTCTATATATATCTCTCTCTTGGCGACACTGTTCACCCTGAGGGAACCCCTGGATCCTGCTGGGGCTGGACCCAGCCATACTCAAAATGGCTTAAAAGACAAGACACCATAAAATTCCTGTAAGAGAACACAGGCAAAATACTCTTTGACATAAATCATACCAACATTTTCTTAGGTCAGTCTCCCAAGGCAAGAGAAAGTAAAGCAAAAATAAACAAATGGGACTGAGTCAAACTTACAAGCTTTTGCACAGCAAAGGAAACCATAAACAAAGCAAAAAGACAACCTACAGACTGAGAGAAAATATCTGCAAATGATGCGACTGACAAGAGCTTAATTTCCAAAATTAAGCTCCTTAACTCAAACAGTGCCTACAATCCAATAACAACAAAATTGGAAAACATGCAGAAGACCTAGACATTTCTCTCTTAAAGAAGACATACAAATGGCCAACAGGCACATGCAAAGATGTTCATCATCACTAATTATTAGAGAAATGCAAATCAAAACAACGAGGTTCCACCTCACACCAGTCAGAATGGTGATTATTAAAAAGTCTACGAATATGTGTGCCAAGAGTAACATGGAAACTTACATTACCATATGCAAAATAGACAGCCAACAGGAATTTGCTGTATGGCTCAGGAAACTCAAACAGGGGCTCTGTATCAACCTAGAAGGGTGGGATGGGGAGGGAAATGGGAAGGAGGTTCAAAAGGGAGGGATACATGTATACCTATGGCTGATTCATGTTGAGGTTTGACAGAAAACAACAAAATTCTGTAAGCCAATTATCCTTCAATAAAAGATTAATTAAGTTTTAAAAGTCTACAAATAACAAACACTGGAGAGGGTATGGAGGAAAGGAAACCCTCCTACACTATCCAGGAGATAGTGAAGGTAGTGAAGCCTGGTGTGCTGCTGTCCATGGGGTCACAAAGAGTGAGATATGACTTAGCAAATGAATAACCACCTACATTGTTGGTGGGAATGTAAACTTGTGCAGTTACTATGGAAAACAGTATGGAGGTTCCTCAAGAAACAAAAAGTACAGTAGCCATATGATACAGCAGTCCCTCTCCTGTGCATATACCCAGACAAAACTAAAATTTTAAAAGATACATACACTCCAATGTTCAAACCAGCACTAATTATTACCATAGCCAAGACATGAAAACAACCCAAATGTCCATCAACAGAGGAATGGATAAAGAAGATGCAATATACATATACAGTGGAATATTACTCAGCCATTAAAAAGAATTAAATAATGCCATTTGCAGCAACATGGATGGACCTGGAGATTATCATACTAAGTGAAGTAAGTCAAAAAGAGAAAGACAAATACCATATGATCTCACTTAATATGTGGAATCTAAAATACAACATAAATGGAACCTATCTACAAAACAAAAACAGACTGGCATACACAGAAAACAGACTCGTGGTTGTCAAGGGCAAGGGATGGATTGGGAGTCCAGCATTAGCAGAAGCAAACTATTATATATAGAATAAATAAACAACAAGGTCCTACTGTATAGCACAGAGAAATATATTTAATATCCTGTGATAAATCATAATGGAAAAGAAAATGAAAAGTGTTAGTTGTTCAGTCGTGTCTGACTCTTTGCGATCCCATGGACTATATCCTGCCAGGTTCCTCTGTTCATGGAATTCTTCAGGCAAGAATACTGGAGTGGGTTGCCATTTCCTTCTCCAAAAGAATATGAAGAAGAATATATATATATGTACAATGAGTCATTTTGCTATACAGCAGAAATTAAACACAACACTGCAAACCAACTACACTTCAATAAAAAAAATTTTGTGTTTTTTTTTTTTACTGGGTCTAAGACTTTAACAGATGCCTTACCAAGAAGATACATAGATGGCAAATAAGCATATGAAAAAAAAGATGTTCCACATTACATGTCATCAGGAAAATGCAAATCAAAACAATGAGACACCGCTACATACCTAAAAGAATGGCCAAGTCCCAGTGAGGATATGGAGCTAGTGGGAATGCAAAATGGTACAGCTGCTTTGGAATACAATTTGGCAGTTTCTTACCAAATTAAACATAGTCTTAGCCATATAAGCAAGCAATCATGCTCTCTGGAAATTACCAAAAGGAGTTAAAAACACATCTACACAAAAACCTTCATGTGGATGTTTATAGCAGTTTTACTCATAATTGCCAAAACTTGGAAGCAATCAAGGTCTTCTTCAGTGAGTAAATGGATAAACAGACTGGTATTGTACATCCAGACAACAAGATATTACTCAGCACTAAAAAGAAATCAGCCATTAAGCCATGAAGAGATGGGAGAATATTAAATGCATATTAGTAAGTGAAAAAAGTCAATCTGAAAAGGCTATATATATACTATGTGATCCCAACTACATGACATTCTGGAAACGGCAAAACTATGAGAACAGTAATAAGATCAGTGGCTGCCAGGAGTTGGGAGGGAAGGAGAGATAAATCGGGGTGGAGGGGGATAAAAGATTTTTAGAAGTAGTGAAATTACTCTCTGATACTATAATGGTGGATGCTTGTTGTTTAGTTGATCAGTTGTGTCCTACTCTTTCATGACCCCATGGACTACAGCCCACCAGACTCCTCTATCTATGGGATTTCCCAGGCAAGAACCCTGGAGTGGATTGCCATTTCTTACTCCAGAGGATCTTCCCAACCCAGGGATCCAAACTGCATATCCGCTGCATTGTTAGGAGGGTTTTTTACTACTGAGCCACCAGGGAAGCCCATAATGGTGGAAATGTCATCACATATTTATCTAAACTGTAACAAAGTACAACAATAAAAGTGAACAGTAATATAAACTTATAAACTTGAGATTTACCATAATAATGATGTGTCAATATAGGTTGATCAACTGTAATAAATATACTACTCTGGCAGAAGGCAGTGCATTTATGGGAAATCTTTGTACTTGGCGGTTAATTTTGCTGTGAGCCTATAAACTGCTCTAAGAAAAAATAGAGTGTACTGGAAAAAACAAAAAAATCCACATCCACCCAGAATTCAGAACATTACTTTATTTGGAAATAGATATTTGCAGATGTAATCAAGTTAACATAAAGTTATACTTGATTGGGGTAAGCCCTAAATGCAATGACTGGTGTCCTTACAAGGACAGGACAGAAAGATGTAGAGACAAAGGAAAAAGGTCCTGTGAAGATGGATGCAGAGATTAGAGTGATGTGGCTACAAACCAAGGACTGCCAGAAACAACCAAAAGCTAGGAAGAGACAAGGAAGGATTTTTCCTGAGCCTTCAGAAGGATCATGAAACCTTGATTTCAGACTTCCAATCTCTTGAAATTTAGAAGAGTAAATTTCACACTTCCCTGGTAGTACAGGTGGTACAGAAGATGCCTGCTAAGGCAGGAGACACAGGTTCGATCCCTGGTGCAGGAAGATTCCACATGCCATGGAGCAATTAAGCCCATGCACCACAACTACTGAAGCCCTCGCACCCTACAACTATCAAAGCCCTCGCATCTAAAGCCTGGGCTCCCCAAAAACAGAAGCCACCACTGTGAGAAGCCTGTGTACCCCAATAAAGAGTAGCCCCACTCACTGCAACTAGAAAAAGCCAAAGTGCAGCAAAGACCTAGCACAGCCTAAATAAATAAAATAGTTGTCTAGCTACAGAATAAGACTGGGGAGTAGAGGTAAAGGAAGTTTTTTTAAAAAGTAAAAGAATAAGTTTCTGTTGTTCCTAGCTACCCAGTTTGTGGCACTTTGTTATGAAAGGCCTAGGAAAACAGAACAGCCTGTTGTCATGGACCTACCCCCAAATCATTCAACCTAAGTATATAAATCCTATAATATTTACCTTCTAACACACTGCATTGTTCCCCATGACATGTGTTTTTCCCTCACTACTCCAAGGAATAAACCCAACTTGTTAAACTGGTGGTCTTTGGGTACAGGGAATTAATAGCAGTAAAATTCTCAAAAGGTCCCAAACCACCAATTTTCTTCCTGTCCCCCAAAGTGACCCCTGAAGCCTGTGCCCACACCATCCACACTTAATAAGCCTCCTTGAGGATTCTGACCCCAAGAAAAAGGAAAAGCAGGTTCAATATATATGTTTATTTTCTTTCTTTTCATCGTGTTAATTTCATATGTATCTTCTCCATTACTGAAGCATTTTGAATACAATGACATCTTATTGTCTATAATATATATTCAAAGGGTTTGATACAAATTCATCCTCAAAAAAAAAAATACTTAAAGAATGAAGGAATGACTGAATGAAGAAAAATAATGCTTTCAGTATCCTGAGAAAGAATGAAAACTTTACAACCCTGAGAAAATGAAAACTCTGCATTCAGTGCCAGTGGCAAAATGGGTAAGGAAATTTTCACTAATTCTTTTGCTTGTTTTATATTGGTGAAATACTTTAACAATACACGTGTTTATCTTCATGGTGAAGCCACTGGACTATAAGCTCCTTGGGGTCAGTGACCATGTCTGTCTTATTTAACAATTTATTCCAATTTCTCAACCCAAATCCTAGAACAAAGGCAATTTATAAGATAAAGCTATTTTCTAAATAACAGAACATTGGAGGAATGTTACTATCCTTACCTAATGAGACCAGGTTCCGGAAGTTTTCCAGCATCACATCTCTGTAGAGGTTTCTCTGAGCGAGATTCAGCAGAGCCCACTCCTCTTGGGTAAAGTCCACAGCCACATCCTCGAAGACCACTGGGTCCTAAAACATTCCACATACTTTGTTCAGAAAGGTACCAACTCCCCCAGCATGTGCAGGAGGATGAATGAGGCTGACACTACTGGGGAACTGAGAATCAACTCACAGGAAGTTCAAAAGATTCTTTTCTCCCAAATATCTACCCTAGGATTCAGTCATCAGATCTTTCTCCTTCTATCTAAGCATCCTGATTGATCAAATTCTGTCTCATAGATTTAACATTTTTGAAACACTAAATTTATCTTTCCACTGTTTGATGGTGACCAGTTCCACTCTTACAATAATCAAGAACATCCAGAACATATGGCAGACATGAGAGAAATGCTCTAAAAATGAAATGACAATTTCCACATTGAAAGAAGCAAAAATCCCTTGCTAGAGGGACTTCCTGGAGGTTCAGGGCTTAAGACTGTGCCTTCCAATGCAGGGGATGTGGGTTCAATCCTTGGTTGAGGGGCTAAGATCCCACATGCCTTGGGGCCAAAAAACCAAAACAGAAAACAGAAAAAACAACTGTAACAAAACATTCTACTGTAAAATAGAAAAACTATCGTAACCAAAAAAACTATTTAAAAAAAAAAATCCTTGTTACAGAAACAAGTTCACCTGCTTCCTTATTCCTCACCATAGCAATCAGCACAACACAAAACACTAGATAAAATTTGGATGAGGTTTAAATCCCCAAGGGACAAGGACCTTTTCTTCTTCTTTTTTCCCCCCATATACCTGGAGCCCAGAAGTCAGTAAGAAGTACAACATTCAACCCAGGCCCACAGTCAGTCATACAGTCATATTTTCTTACACTCTAGGCCCAGGAGCTGTAAATTATAGAACATGAACTAAAATCAGCCTATCACCTGTTTATATAAGTTATACTGGAACACAATAAAACATTTATTTATACATTGTATATGGCTGCTTTCACACTAAAATGGCAGAACTGATGGGAAATCCCTGGCAGCCCAGTGGTTAGGACTCCATGCTTTCACTGCTGAGGGCACAGGTTCAATCGCTGATCAGGGAAATAAGATCCCACAAGCTGCCCAAAACAAACAAACAAAAAACAATAAAATGCCAGAACTGAGTAAAATAGAAACTATGGCCTAAAATGCTTACTATGTGACCCAATGTAGGAATAGGTTGTTGATCTCTGCTCTAAATTTAGGACATAGATAACCTGATGGAATTGAAATATTCTTTTGGAGAATTATTAGCTCTTACTTACCTGTATCACATTTTTCTGTAACTCACCAGCTGTTCTCTCTTCCTCCATGTTCCCTTCATGAAGAAAGACAGAGTATTGAGATGTTACAGCTGAGACAGGAGAAAGAAGACATGAGAATCTGGGTGTTCCCACAGTCTCCACAATCAAGACTGTGGATTCAGCAGCACATCTGTTATGAGTGATCATTCTCCTCAAAACACACACACACACATGCAAAGCCCCTGCACACCCAAGCAAATACACATTGATCTTGTGAGAAAATGGAGCAAGAAAAAACAATAATAGTAGTAACTTACTTACAAAACAGAACGAGACTCACAGACATAGAGAAGGAGCTATGGTTGCCAGGGGGAAGGACAGGGGGAAGGGATAGTTAGGGAGTTTAGAATGGACATGTACACACTCCTATATTTAAAGTGGATAACCAAAGAGGGCCTACTGTGTAGCACATGGAACTCTGTTCAATGTTATGTGGAGGCCTGGATAGGAGAATTTAGGGAAGAATGGATACATGTATATGTATGGCTGAGTGTCTTAGTTGCTCACCTGAAACTATTACAACATTGTTAATTAGCTACAGCCCAATACAAAATAAAAAGTTTTTTTTTTTTAAGTTGGAGCAATTTTATCTCTTCCAGAGCTAGAAACAGTCCTCTCACTCTTGTAGATCATTTGTTTTTAAAAAAAAAATGGTTTAAGAGTCCATTTTGTGAGTGAGTCAGCTGGAGTCTAAAAAAATTTGGCTGTCAATCTGCCCATGATAATGAAAACATTAAAAATATAAGAGAATGCCTTCAGTAGTAAGAATATACATTCCATCTCAAAGGAAAGTGTGACTTGTATGCCAGATCTCCAGGGGTTCCAGACCCAATATCTATTTCTGCACTGCCTGGCAGGCCAACATGTATTACTACTCAATCTCTGACTATGAGATCTTCCCCCTCCAAGGGCTGCAGGGTCTCCAAAACCTGGTTTTTGAGAAACAGCACAACTGACTGAATTTTACATGCAGGTGGCAGAGAAGACATCTCATGTTAAATTTTGTCTGTACAGGAGATATAGTCACAGCATAACAAGAACACCTGAAGTGAAGTTGGCATATGTCTCATCTCTGACAGTGGCATCCACAGCACTAGTGCATGAATTTCAAATAATGAAAACACAGCAGTCTCTCTCACTTCAGTGGACCAAATATGTACTGTAGAGCCAATAGAAACTTAAGTCACTTAGACATGTGCTCAGTGTTATCCAATTAGAAAGCTAAGGGAGGGTGTGTATACAGGTGTATTTACCTTCAAAGCTAAATGCCCAAAGCGTGTGTTTCTGAACATATACCTTATAATATAATTGTCAGTGAGGCCCCTATGCCCTAACATTCCTGGGGTCTAGCCTAGAATGCTGTCAGGCACACTATGGAGAGTAAACAAAGTATTCCCTTCGACTGTTTTATCTTTGAGCTCCTTCTCTTTTTTTTATTAATTTATTTCTAATTGGAGGGAAGACTTTTCAGAGTCTCTTGGACAGGAAGGAGATCAAACCAGTCAATCCTAAAGGAAATCAACCCTGAATATTCATTGGAAGGATTGATGCTGAATCTTCGATACTTTGGCCATCTGATGCAAAGAAACAACTCTTTGGAAAAGACTCTGAGGCTGAGAAAGATTCGGGGCAAGAGGAGAAGGGGATGACAGAAGATGGATGTCAACTGGATGGCATCACTGACTCAACGGACATGCGTTTGAGCAAACTCCGGGAGATAGTGAGGGACAGGGAAGCCTAGCATGCTGCAGTTCATGGGGTTGCAGAGTTGAACACAACTTAGCGACTGAATGCTTTCCTGGTAGCTCAGCTGGTAAAGATCTGCCTGCAATGCAGGGGAGACCTGGGTTCGATCCCTGGGATGGGAAGATGCGCTGGAGAAGGAAATGGCTACCCATTCCAGTATTCTGTGAGTCGGACACGACTGAGTGACTTTCACTTTCACTAGTGACTGAACAACAAATGCTTTACAATGTTATGTTGGTTTCTTCTATACAACAATGTGAATCAGCTACAAATTACATATATTCCCTCCCTCTTGAGTCTCCCTCTCACCCATGTCCATCCCACCCCTCTAGGCTGTAACACAGCAGCAAGCTGAGCTCCCTGTGCTATACAGCAGCTTTCTATTATCCGTTGTACACATGGTAGCGTATATATGTCAATGCTACTCTCGCAATTCATCCCACCATCTCCTTCCTCCACTGTATCCACAAGTCTGTTCTCTACATCTGCATCTCTATTCCTGCCCTTGAGCTCCTTCTCTTGACTAAGCCCTATGTCTTCAACAAGGATGCTCCCCTTAAGGTCCCTACCTCCTGCTCCTTCATCTCATATTTATTTAGGTAATATTTGCCCTGTCCAACTACGTGCAGTCATAGGAGACACAGCACTGAACAAAACAGAAAAACCCTAAAGTACTTGGGTCTTATAATTGTTTTAAGGAGGACCAGTAAATTACCAAAATATTATCAGGTGATGGTATATGCTATATAAAAATATATCACATTATAGGGATAAGGAGATACACACACATTTATCTTTAGCAAGTCAGGACCACTTATGTGACAGGGTAGAAGCAGGAAATTAAAACAACTGTTTTAGGACTTCCCTGGTGGTCCAGTGGAATCTGCAGGGGACAGGGGTTTGATCCCTAGTCCAGAAAGATTTTACATGTCACAGGGCAACTAAGCTGTGCACCACAACTACTCAGCCAGCACTCTAGGGCCCTCACACTGCAACTACTAAGCTCACATGCTGCAACTACCAAAGCCCACACACCTAGAGTCTGTGCTCTGCAATGAGAAGCCAACACCATGAGAAGCCCATGCACACTGCAAAGAAGAGTAGCCCCCACTCGCTACAACTAAAGAAAACCCATGCTTGGCAATGGAGACCCAGTGCAGCCAAAAATAACTTTTTAAGAATAAATAAATAGAACAACTGGTTCAAATAACACAAAAAATCAATGGCTGGTGTGGCAGATACATTTATGCACAATTGACCCTCAAACAATTGCAGGGGTTGGGGTACCAACCCTCCAGCAATGCAAAATCTGAGTTTAACTCATAGTCAGCCCTCAGTATCCAAGGATTCAACCAATGGCCCATCCTGTATTTAATAGTGAAAAAAAAATCTGCATATAAGTGGACACATGCATTTCAAACCTATGTTGTTCAAGGGTTAACTGTATTTATAAATATCATCAGTTCCTATAGAAGAAAAATTAGTAATTATAGGTTAACCATTGATGTATAATGGCAGAAAAAGAACTGCATAAAGGTGCAAATATATATATATGACAAAATTAATGATATTTTTTGGAGAAGGAAATGGAAACCCACTTCAGTACTCTTGCCTGGAGAATCCCATGGACAGAGGAGCCTGGCAGGCTACAGTCCACAGGGTCGCAAGAGTCAGACACTACTTAGTGACTAAACCACCACCCATGATATTTTTAAAAACTTAAAATAGAATCAGAAAAGCTAAAATGGCAATACTACCCAAAGGAACCTACAGATTTATTGCCATCCCTATCAAATTACCCATGACATTTTTCACAGAACTAGAACAAATAATACTAAAATTTATATGAAATCATAAAAGACCCAGAATTGCCAAAGCAATCCTGAAGGAAAAGACATAACCATCCCCGGCTTCAGGCTACTACAAAACTACAGTAATCAAAACAGTGTGGTATTTGCAGGCACACACACACACACACACAAGCACAAAACAGGCATACAGATCAATGGAACAGAATAGACAGCCCAGAAACAAACTCATACTCCTATGGTCAATCGTCAACAAAGGAGGCAAGAATATACAATGGGTAAAAGATAATCTCTTCAGCAAGTGGTGCTGGGAAAGCTGGACAGCTGCATGTAAATCAAAGAAATTAGAACACACTCTCTCCCATGGGAAAAAGGGAATCCTACTACCTGTTGGTAGGAATGTAAACTGGTACAACCGTTGTGGAGAAGAGTATGTAAGGTTCCTTAAAAAACTAAACACAGAACTACCGTATGATGCAAAAATCCCACTCCCAGGCATATATCTGGAGTAAAGCAACTCAAAAAGATACATGCATCCCTATGTTCAAAGCAGCACTATTCACAACAGTGAAGTCACTGTAAACAACCTAAATATCCATCAGTGGAGGAAGGAATAAAGAAGATGTGGTACATATATAAAATGTAACACTTCTCAGCCATTAAAAAAAAGAAAGGAATAATGCTATTTGCAGCAACAAGGGTACAGCCAGAAATTATCACACTAAGTGAAGTAAGTCAGAAAGTGAAAGACAAATACCATATGATATCGCTTATATGTGGAATCTAAAATGTGGCACAAACAAGCTGATCTACAAAATGGAAAAAGACTCAACAGATATAGAGAACAGATTTGTGGTTACCAAAGGGGAGAGGAGATAGGACAGGGATGGACTAGGAGTCTGGAATTAGTAGATGCAAACTATAGAATGGATAAACAACAAAGTCCTACTGCATAGCAAAGGGAATTATATTCAATATCCTGGGATAGACTATAATGAAAAAGAATATACTATATAAAAAAGAATGTGTATACATGTATAAGTCATTTTGCTGCAGAGCAGAAATTAACACAACATTGTAAATCAACCATACTTCAATTTAAAAAAAATAAAGTTAAAAAAGTTAACAAAATAAAACTATAAATACAAAACCTGTTTACATCCAATCATTAAAGGGGAAAAAAAAAAAAAAGCAGTTTAGAACATACCTACAAAGGAAACAGAAGCTATAGACATTGAGAGACAGGTTCACCAAACAAGTAAAGGATTCATAATTCCATTTTTTTGTTGTTGAGTTGGTGTTTTCATGTGTATTTCCAAGACCAGAAAGGGACTCAAAACTCAAACATATGTGTATTTCTGTACATACACACACACAGATGAAAGATCTCATTCGTATACATAGGGGTAAAATATTAAAATATTAAGTACAGTCCAGGAATTAATAATGAAGATAGTAATCACAAACTAAGTTCATTTCCTCCTAGGAACGATGGGTGGTTAAAATGATTTATATAGTTAAAACGATAAATATAATTCACATCAATAGAAAAAGATATGACTTATCACAAAATAGTGACTGATCTCTATCAATACCCATTGATGATAATAATTTAACCCACTAGGACTAGAAGGAAATAGGCTTTAATTAGAAAATATATATATTATCTACAAACACCTATAGCAAACATCCTATTTAATAATGAAATGACAGAATTCCCTCTGGGATCAGGAACAAGGCAAGGATGCAATTTATATGCTTTTCTACATTGAACTGAAAGTCCTGGCAAATGCACTAAATACACAAAAGTGTAAGATACAGGGAATAAAAATGAAAACGCTAAAACTGGCATATGATCACACTTCCGGTGTGAAATTTTTAAAAATTCTATGGATAACTGACCAACATTCGGAGCAGCAGCTGGCAAACAGGGGTTAAAAACATACTAAGTAATCAGTTCACTAGTATGTAGCTGAATATAATGTAGCAAACTAACTCCCACAATCAGAGATAAAGAAAAAACAGGTTAAAATGTATCTCTCGCAACTGGAAGGGAGATGCAGACAGAGTTAAGCAAACGTCACCCCGCACTCACCGAACAGACCGAAATCCACAGACCGGCGCAGAAAGGAGGTGGAGGCTCACGTCCCCGTGACCCGAATGGCAAGGATGCTTTTCCTTTCCAGAAAGAGAGCAGAGGATGCTTTTGGAGGCCGATTAAGTACGAGAATGGCTCTTCAACTCTTGCCTGCAACCGATTCACCCCGACTACAGGACCCTCATAGAGTTCCTGATTCAGTGAGTTTGGGACCAGCCGCAGCTGCTACAGACCCCGGGAGCGGCGGGGAGCCCAAGCGGCAGCCTTTTGACCACAGATCCCAAGGCCGAGTTCTCCACCTCCCGAGCACCAGACTTTGGGCCGGCTGGGTCGAACTGGATGGGAAATTTTCTATCAGATTTAGACAGAGATGCAAGAAGACAAGGCCGCCCTCTCGCGCACGCGCAGAAGCGTGCTGCTGCTTCCGGTTTCCGAGCCACGTACAGCGTAAGGGGCGGGGTCTCGGGAGCTGGGAAATTGAGGAGGGCGGTAGCAGCTTCCAGCAGCAAGCGGAGAGGTGCTGGTTTCCTCCAGGGAGAGACGCGACTGGGTCTTGGAGCTGGGTCAGCCGAGGACTTGGCGTTGGATGACGCTGGAGCAGAACCAGGCCCGTGGCGGGGCTTGGTTGACTAGGCCTGTGGGGCGGAGCTGGGACGCGACCAGGCCTAGGGGCGTGGCTTAGTTGAATATTCCCATGTGAAATCTTAGTTTCCCAATCGGGATTGAACCTCTGTTGCCTGCATTGTAAGACAGAGTCTTAACCACATGCTTAACCACTGGACCACCAGAGAAGTCCCGAGGTAGTAGGTTTTTGCTGATCCCGTGTATAACTTTCATCCCTGCCACCGTGGCTACTTTGTTCCGGAGCCCACTGGGGAGACAAGAGCAGCTGGAAAAGGAGGCTTACTGGTACCCACAAAATCAGTTATCCTATTGTCATAGTCACTCTGCAGATACAGAGTGGAACCCCCACCCCAAACTTTATTTGCATGTCAAGATATTATGCCACACACACATACACCAAGAGGGTGTGAATATGTTTAAAACTTACATTACAAATGACCCTTGGGTCAGCAAGGTAAAATAACTCTACTTGTGTAAGGTAAAGGTAAAATCGCTCAGTCGTGTCCGACTCTTTGCGACCCTGTGGGCTGTAGCCTACCAGGCTCCTCTGCCAATGGGATTTTCCAGGCAATAGTACTGGAGTGGATTGCCATTTCCTTCTCCAAGGGATCTTCCCGACCCAGGTCTCCCACATTGTAAACAGACGCTTAACCGTCTGAGCCACCAGGGAACTCTACTTGTGAGTTGCCATCAAACATCCAATTTTTTAAGACACTTGGGACATATTCTCCACCACTAATTTCTCTCAGTCTTCCATGGACCTTTCTTGGAGCAATAAAAAGTTCTCAATGGTGGGATTTACCAACCATATGTTTCCACGTTCTCTCCCACTCTGTCTTTTTCTCCCAACCTTGCCTGTCTCTCTGCTGCTGCTGCTGCTGCTNNTGAAATTTTCGTTTCTCTCCTCTCGTCTCTGTGTGGTCAAGCAGGAGGAGAACAGACCCAAGAGGAGGCTTGAAGTCAAAGGACAGTGGCGTCGAGGGCTTACCTGGCCGCCCTGGCTTCCCGCCGGTGCTGCGGGGCGGCGGCCCCTCTTCCGAGAGCTCGGACCCACTCGGCCCGCCGGAATCCCGGAGGCAGTTCCGGGAGGAGGCGGGTCGGCCCGGCCTGCTCTCCATCCGCGTTGCTCCCGATTTCACAAGCCTCCAGAGCAGCCTTTGGGTCCTTCCTCCACAAGGAAAAGAAATAGCATCTCCGTCCTTCTCGACACCCCGGCGCCTATGGCCCCCTGTCCCCGGGTCCCGGTGAGCTCTCGGTGGCTTTACGCCGGCCGTGGTTGTCGATTATTGAAGTTTGGTAAGTCATATTCCGTTGGAAAGAGAAGAAACCTTTGTAGATTATTAGGGAGCACGTATGTTTGATCTAAATAAGAGCAGGAGTGAAGGGATTCATATAAATAATAAATTTACCATATGAGAGCGCCGTAAAGCCCCGAACCTTCAAAATATAGAAGCCTCTGGGAAGGAAGCCAGTCGAGGCTGTTTTCCGTTAGTAGCCGCCGTTGGAATTGAATTTACGTAAGATGAGTTTTGACGGGTAGAGTTTTATTCTAGGTATTCATCTAGAACTTCTCTTTTTTTTTTTTCACCCGTGCTGCACGGCTGGAGGGATCTTAGTTTCCCCACCAGGAGGTGAACCCTGGCCCACGGGATTGACAGTGCGGAGTCCTAACCACTGGACCACCAAGAAATTCCCTCATCTTGAAATTTTTATCTTAAGAAAATTTGTGGTCAATAAAAGGAATATCCATGAATCTAAGTTCACTAATTTAAGATTTTGTCTGTCATTTTTGATGAACCATTTAATGGTAAATTGCAGACACTGACTTCTAAGAATGAGGACAGTTTCCTACTAAGAGCAAAACTCCATTGTACATCCAAGAAAATCAAAATTTCTTCAGTTTTCCAAAAGTATATTTTATAGTTGTATGATTTTGGAGGGAGCTGGATTCAAATAAGGTTTGCACCTTGCATTTAGGTTTTACATCTGTTTTACCTAAAACATTTGCCAGTATTTTTGGTTCCTGCAGTCCAGGAGATTTATATTGAAAAATGTTGGCATTCCCATATGGTGATGTTTTCCTATAATTTCATGTAATTGTGTATCTCATAAAGTGGACATTGAGTCTAGGGTGTGTGTGCTGTCGTGTGTGTGTCTTTTGCAACCTCATGGACTGTAGCCCACCAGGCTCCTCTGTCCATAGGATTTCCCAGGCAAGAGCACTGGAGTGGGTTGCCATTCCCTCCTCCAGGGGATCCTCTTGACCCAGGGGTCAAACCCAGGTCACCTGCCTTTGCAGGCAGGTTCTTTACCACTGAGTCACCTGGTACAGCCAGTAGCATCTAATACAAATGTAATGTGATTTAAAAACATGTGAAGTTATTTTTAATAATATGTCATAGCTAACCTAATTTACCCAGTTATTAATATATAACTATTGGTGAAATTAATGACCAGTGTAACTAATACAAAGTTATTAGTGAGAAATTTTTCATTTCTTTTGTACCAAGTTGTTGGACTCTGATATGTATTTTACGCCTAAGCTCACCTCAGTATGGATGCTAAATTTATATTAGAAATTCCTGATCTGTATTTAGCTTTCAGAAAATTGACTGTTGAAAAAAAATATTTGGGGAAACCCAGATTGCTCCAAACATACTGAAAGATTTTTTTAGTAACTGAACAGTTTTATTTCTAAAATTTAATTAAAAGTGAGTAAAATGACAAATTCAGCCCCTCAGTCTCACTAGCCACATTTCATACTCACAATAGCCACATAGAGCAAGACAGTGACTACTGCGTTAGACTGCAGGTTTAGAGACTTGAAAATTTCCTAGGTGATGTGTACTTCATGTTATGTCACATCAGGAGGCACATAAATGCAAGTCGTCCACTGTGTATTAGGAGCACAAAGCATTTAGTTAAGGTACCCATCTCTGTCTCGCATAGTCACATTTTTCTTTGTGGTAATCTGTAGGTGATAAGCTTCCCAGGTGGCTCGGTGGTAAAGAATCTGTCCACAGTGCAGGAAGGCTGGTTTGATCCCTTTGTCAGGAAGATCCCCTGGAGAAGGAAATGACAACCCACTCCAGGATTCTTGTCTGGGAAATCCCATGAATAGAAGAGCCTGATGGGCTAATTTGTGGGGTCACAAAAGAGTTGGACATGACTCAGCAACTAACATGTATAAGGCAGATTTCACTGTCAGATTCACAGATGCCAGCCCTTGATTTTTTCCCTTGTGGCAAGTACTTGCTGATGCTCCTTTCAGAGACAGTACTTTACTGGCCTGTGAGCAGAATGTCTTTGTGGTCTGGGTCTACACAGTCCTGCTTATGGGCTGTCTAGGAAGGTGCTTAAGTATATAACAATATCCTGTTGTGTAAATCCTGGGACTTGGGGAGAGAGGGGTAAGTCTGCCCATTTTTGTGAGAGAAGTTCTCCTTAATTACATGATGAATTACCACTGTTAGCAAAAAAAAAAACAAAAAACAAAAAACAATTTTACCTGTCTAGACTTTATCTGTAAAATGAAATTAGATCATTAAACTTTTTTTCCTTTTTATCAAAATCCATTTCTAATTTCAGGTGAGGCGGATTGTAGGGCATTTTATGGCAGCAGTGTGTATGTGTTTACTTAGAATTAGTTTGGGGTGTTTCCAGGCTTGTGAGTATGGGAACTGTGGTCAGCCTGAATTCTCAGGTTTTGTTTCTTCTCCTTAAGGCTGTCTTTCTCAGGACTTTTTCTGTCTTTATGAAGAGAAGTCAGAAAGGGAAGGACTGTGACTGGATGTCTGACAAATTATTTTCAAGTGAGTAGGAAATTTATTCTATTCTTTATAAAAGCACATGCTTCTTCCTTCCAGGTAGATGTGTTTACTTCTAGTGAAACAGAGTTTTTTATTCCAACAGAACCTGCTTAGGGACTGAGTCCAAGTTAAATTTCCTCAGATCTTAGGGCCTTTCGTTTACATAAGAGAATGATACCATCATCCCAGTATTTACTAATTCAATCTGATCATCCATGCTGATTGTGTGCCCTCATTTTGCTATAACAGACAGGGAGCTGACATGTAATTCTGAGAATTTGTACTGTCACTGGAGGAATGATGCATTTCCAGCATTTATTGTCTGTAATGTGCTCAGAACTATTGCTAATCCTATCACTAGAGAAAATTAAGACCAGAAGAGGTCACAACCTAGTTGTGGTGAGATACATCGTTAGGGGAGAGAGAGGTGCTCTTAAGCTACATAATTGGATGAGATCATTATGCGTATGTCCAGGTAGAGGGGAGAAGGGGCTTGAGGACCATCAAGCCCCGGGGTTGATGGTGGGAGAACATGAAACCTGTCTAGGCTTTGGGTCTCCCTTCCTCTTTTTCAAGTGCACACTGATGGAGATGGCAACTGCCTGATGCCAGGATGTTTGTGATGGTGTAGGATCTACTGACCTTTGAGGTCACAGACTTTACAGTACAATGGCTTCCTCTTGAAAAATGAAGATCTGTTCATTGTACTGACTTTATTTTTTCTAGGATAAAAGGCTTAGGACTTCAAAATTGTGTATATAAGCTCGAGCTTGAGTTTTAGGCAAAAGATAGGGAGTCTATTTTGTGAAAAATGAGAGAGAGAGAATGTGAATATGTGTGTGTTTAGTTTTATTTTAAAGTGTACTGGTATGATAAAGTTGACATGAACATTTTGTTGTTTCTCAAGTTATACCTGAGAGTATTTGGTATCCCTGAAGAGCAGACTCTCTGCCCCTTATTTATGGAAGTATTTGTCTTCCCTTACATGTTAGTCTTATATCAGGCATCTTCCTCTCAGAGCAGGGCACCACCTCGTCTGATCTTTCAGGTAGAACAAAGAGGAAAGCTGAAGAAAATGGAAAGTTTTCCAAGATGGGGGAAAGGCTGATTATTTATTTATTTATTTGGCTGTGCTGGGGCTTCGTTGCTGTTCGCAGCTTTCTCTAGTTGTGACAAGTGGGGACAACTCCTTGTTGTGGTGCACAGGCTTCTAATTTTGGTAGCCTCTCTTGTTGTGGAGCACAAGCTCTAGGCTTTCGGGCTCAGCAGTTGTGGCACATGGGCTGAGTTGTTCCACAGCAAGTGGGATCTTCTCGGACCAGGGACCGAACCCACATCCCCTGCATTGGCAGGTGGATTCTTATCCACTGTATGACCAGGGAAGTCCAAACTTTTCTTCTCTTTAACTTTTCCCTCACTTTTGGAAACTTTCTTTTGGCCTGACAGTAGAATCTGTCCCATTTTTTAATTTAAATTTTGCATTTGCCTTAAGGTCTTTGTCCATTTCCTTTCACCTTTGTTTTCCTCCATGGTGCTTTCTGTTCATAGTCAGTTTCAACACTTATAGAATCATTTCTTAGTAAACCACCTACCAATTTGACCACAACACCTTATCATGCCAAATTCGTAATCCAGCCAAACTTAAGTTACTCTTTCTTTCTGTTCTAAAATATATTTTAAGTCAACGTTTGAAAGTAAATACACATTGGCCTTCATTTTAACACCTTCCTTCCATTTATTTTCCAATAACATAATTTTTTGTAATCTTATTTCAGATTGGAAGATTTGTCTCAATACCAGAAGGTCAGCACCTCAGTGGAATATTTTGAATGGGAAAAAAAATCCAATGTGGTAGACATGGTAAGATTCACAAGGTATAAGTCCTTCCCTTCCACTAGTGGAAGTTTAACAGTGCCATAAAATAGAAAAGCAGCACAATAACCATGACAGATATTTGAGGCTTGTGTCATTCACCTGTTTTTCAGTCTCTGAGCATTGTGAATTTGGCAGATACTTGAAATACCCCCACAATATATTTCTTTACATAGAATTCACTTGGCTAAATATTCCCATATATGTCATTCTGATGAAGTTTTGGATAAATCATTTCATTTTGGTCAACTATCAGCTCAACTCTATAAGAATCCTTATGAAAGTAAAGAATACAACAGAGCTTTGTTGCAGAATGATCCTTTTGCTTGAAAGCAGTGAGGCCTGGAACCATGCACTGCAGTGAAAATGAAAGGAAAAAAACAAAAAACTTCAATCATACCAATTTGTTTCTTATATATATACTCTTATTTTTAAAGACTAATGATGTTAAGCATAAATATGGTCAGCTGATCTTTGACAAAGGAATGAAGGAAATGGAATGTAGAAATATAATTCTTTTCAACAGATGATGCTGGAACAGCCAGACATCCACATGCAAAAGAATAAATCTAGACACTTAACACTCTCAACAAAAGTTAATCCAAACTGCATTGCAGCCCTAGATATTAAATACAAAACTGTAAAATTCCTTGAAGATAACACAGGCAAAAACTTAGAAGCCCTTGGGGAATGGCAATACTTTTTTAAATATAACATGGAAGACATGATCCATAAAAGAAATAATTGATAAACTGACATTGTTAAAATTAAAAATTTCTGCTCTGCTGAAGGCATTGTCCAGAGAGTAAGAAGGCAAACACAGATTTAGAGAAAATATTTGCAAAAGACAACTGATAAAAGACTCTTAAGACTCAACAATAAGAAAACAAATAGCTGGTTTAAAATGGACTGAGACCTTGATAGACACAGCAGCAAAGAAGACATACAAATAGCAAATAAGCATGTGAAAAGATGGTCCGCATCATATATCACCAGAAAAAAGAGAGGGGGGCCTTCCTGAGCTCTACTGTAAGTACAAGCACACACACCCTTTGCCAGTAACTCTGCCCTGGCCATCCATACTCATGCACCTCACTAGAAACCCAGAGCCTCTTGTTCCTAGAGGAAATGACAAGGCTGCACCCAACAGAAACACAGAGGGCAGGCTGCTTATTCATTGGGATACAGCCTAGAAAGGAGAATTCACTGAAGAGGTTTATTCCATTGTTTTAATTTGGGAGGGAGGAGGTAGAAGGAAGTTCCAGAGGGGTCAGACAGCCCAGAAATTCAGACAAGTGGCATGTCTCTTCTCACTAAACTTTGCTCTGCTCCCTGCTATAATCATTAACAACCTTTGGCCCTGACCTCAAGGTTCTTCCACTTCAGGACCGCTAAACACTCCTCCTACTTCTGATGGATAAAAATATTTAGGATAGGGGTGGGGGACACTAATTTGATGTAACAGTAAGTCCTGAGGGTACCCACATAGATGGCTTCCAGGTGCCAAGCAGAACCTGAGGCCAGGAATGATGAAGCTGGCATAAAACGATTGAACCAGATGTGAATTTCTCATTTGAATGAATCTCATTTGAGAACTGCAGTTGAATGCTGAACACATGGGGTCTAAGGACCCTGACCCTCTTCAAAGTCAAAAACCCCAGTACAGCTCACCAGTCAACCTTCTGGGTTCTGCACCTGTGAATACAATCATCCATGAACTGTGTAATACTCTAGTACGTACTCATTGGGGAAAAAAAAAAAATCTACATATAAGTGGACCTGTTCAGATCAACCCTTGTTGTTCAAGGGTCAACTGTAATGATATATATTCGTTATAGTATCATACAGGGTGTTTTCACTGCCCTAAAAATCCTCTGTGCCCTGTTTATATATTCTACCAATCACTTTCACTAATCACTGGCAATCACTGATCTCCAATTTTGTCTTTTCCAGAGTGTCTTATAGTTGGAATCATACAGTATTTAATCTTTCCAGAATGGCTTCTTTCACTTAATACATATGCATGTAAGGTCTTTTCATGGCCTGATAGTTTGTTCACTTTAGCTCTGGTAATCTGTGGTTTATCTGTTCACCTTCTAAAGGACATCTTGACTGCTTCCAAGTTTTGGCAGTTATAAGTAAAACTGCTATAAATGTTCATGTGCAAAGAAACAACCCCCCCCCCCNCCCCCGCCCCACCGCCAGCCCCAAACCACAGCATGCATGTGCTGGTTTTTGTATGGACATACATTTTCAGCTTACTTGGGTAAATATCAAAGAGTGTGACTACTGTATTACTTGGTAGGATTATGTTTAGTTTTGTAAGCAATCACCAAATTGTATCCCAAAGTGGCTGTACAATTTTGTATTTCTACCAGCACTGAGTGAGCTTTCCTGTTCTACATCTTCACCAGTGTTTGTCATTATTAGTATCAGATTTTGGCCATTCTCAGATTTGTAGGGGCCTGCCTGTCTCTGTGTGTCTCGGCAGGTAGCTTAAAGTCTGATCTAGACTCTCTGGTTATTTGTTTTTAATACCAGGATAATCATTGTTTAAACTGGAATTGGGACAGAAAGGTCTCTGACTTCTGGGGGGCTTATTTTGGTTAGGAAGAAGGGAGAGGCATTGACTACACAAGAGAGTCCATAATGGCTGAGGAAGTGAAGTTTGGATTCCTTTTGACTGCTCAGTCTCCTTTTCAAAATCTTGGGGACCTCTACGTTTTCCCTTGGGGAGAGCAAATGGAGTCAAAAACCTGGGCTCATGTACCTGGGGATCATTTTATATTTTAATGTGACATCAAGAGTAAGTTACTTTACTTGATAATCCTCTTTTGCTTAAAATAAAATGTCCTGTGTGGGTTCTCGGGCTGCCCAACTTCTGTGACCCCATGGACTTCAGGCCACCAGGCTGCTCTGCCCGTGGCATTTTCCAGGCAAGAATACTGGAGTGGGTTGCCATTTCCTACTCCAGGGGATCCTCTCGAGTGAGGGATGAAACCTGCCGTATCCTGCATTGCCAGGTGGATTCTTTAACACGAGATACCTGGCAAGCTCCCAAACTTCACTGGGCTTGTCCTCAGTTTGTGGCCCAGCAGCCTCACTGGGCCTTAGCCACTCTCTGCTTTGCCGCATCCTAGCCCTGCCCACTGGAGAAGGCAATGGCACCCCACTCCAGTACTCTTGCCTGGAAAATCCCATGGACAGAGGAGCCTGGTGGGCTGCAGTCCATGGGGTCACAAAGAGTCTCGGACAGGACTGAGCGACTTCACTTTCACTTTTCACTTTCATGCGTTGGAGAAGGAAATGGCAACCCACTCCAATGTTCTTGCCTGGAGAATCCCAGGGACGGGGGAGCCTGGTGGGCTGCTGTCTATGGTGTCGCACAGAGTCAGACACGACTGAAGCGACTTAGCAGCAGCAGCAACAGCAGCCCTGCCCACTCTTCGGAGTTAAGGTTGAGACCGGAAGCAGAAGTGCGCCTCCAGGAATGGTGTGGTCCGTTGGCATCCGATCCGGCCAGACCCAAGCCCAGCTTCTGACTGCGAGTCTGGGGTGGCCTTTGGAGAACGGGGAAGGATCATGGGTATGATAGACGGCACGAGCTGTTCGGGACCGCAGCGACTATTGCCAAGCTTGTCGCGCGACTGCTAGCCCTAGCTGCGTGCATGGGGCTGCAAGACCCGCTGCTTTTACTCCCAGCAACAACCAACTCCATCCCCACCTGTTGGGGCCGCGCTTTTCCCACCTCCAGAAAGACTGCTGGATCGATTGGTCTGTACCAAGGAGGAGATGCAGACAGGGCACTGTGCGAGGGGTCTTTTCTCCATTTCCTGTCCACCCTCTTTAAAAAGCCTCACCGAAGTCAGACTGCATCTCCATAAGATGATGTCCATTCTGGTGTCTCATTTTCTTACGTTAATGATGTGTCTTGAAGTTCTCATTAGTTCACGGAGATCTGCCTTTTTTTTTTTTTTTTAAACCTATTCTACAGCTCTCTTGTGTGGAATCATCCTGTTGGTGGACGATTGAGTTGTTCCGATCTGAATGGGTTTGTCCATGTTTCTTCATATTTATGGACTTAGGATTTTAAATTTTAAGGACGATTTTTAGAACTTGAGTTTTTGGGTCATAGGTGTTGTTCCTATATACTGCAAACTGCCCCCTTGTTCTGTTTTGAGTCCTCAGAGCTATATTGTGTATCCAGAAAGCTGTATATCTCTTAGTTTTCAATTAATCTTACCTGTAGATGCTTTTGGATGTTTACATATTGTCATATCATCCAGGAATGGCAGAATGATATTCTTCCTTTATTATCTTCTAACCTATCATGTCTCCCCATCCTTGTCCACTCTCCCTAATTTACTGTGCTGTCTGTAACATACTTAGTAGAAGGAGCCACTCTTTTTCTGTGTTTCAAAGGCCTTCAGCTTTTATCTAGTAAATTGAAACACTTGCTGTATATTTTTGACATGTGTTCAGGTTTAAAGACATTTCCTTTTATGCTGCTTTTTTCCTGTTTATTAACATTATTTTTTGTAATAGTTTTCATTGTTATTGTTCAGTTGCTAAGTCATGCCTGACTCTTTGTGACCCCATAGCCTGTACCTCTCCAGGCTTCTCTGTCCTCCATTATCTCCCAGAGTTTGCTCAGATTCATGTCCATTGAGTCAGTGATGCTATCTAACCATTTCATCCTCTGCTGCCCTCTTCTCCTTTGGCCTTCAGTCTTTACCAACATCACAGTCTTTTCCAATGAGTCAGCTCTTCCGATCAGGTGGCCAAAGTATTGGAGCTTCAGCTTTAGCATCAGTCCTTCCAGTGAATATTCAGGGTTGATTTCCATTAGGATTGACTGGTTTGATCTCCCTAGTCCAGAGAACTCTCAAGAGTCTTCTCCAGCACCACAGTTCAAAAGCATCAATTCTTTGGTGCTCAGCCTTCTTTATGGTCCAACTGTCACATCCCTGCATGACTACTGGAAAAACCATTGCTTTGACTATATGGGCCTTTGTCTGCTTTTTAATAGGCTATCAAGGTTTGTCATAGCTTTCCTTCCAAGGAGCATCTTTTAATTATAATAGTTTCATTGAGATATAATCACATGTAACTGAGAGGAGCTACCCCACGTCCGAGGTCAGGGACGGCAGCAGAGAGGAGCCACCCCCCGTCCAAGGCCAGGGGCAGTGGCTGTGAGGAGCAACCCCACGTCCAAGGAGCAGTGGCTGTGCGGGCGCAGGAGGGCCTAGAGGAGCCATCCCACGTTGAAGGTCAGGAAGGGCAGTGGTGAGGAGATACCCCTCATCCAAGGTAAGGAACAGCAGCTGCAGTTTGCTAGAGCAGCCGTGAAGAGATATGCCACGCCCAAGGTAAGAGAAACCCAAGTAAGATGGTAGGTGTTGCAAGAGGGCATCAGACAGACACACTGAAACCATACTCACAGAAAACTAGTCAATCCAATCACACTAGGACCACAGCCTTGTCTAACTCAATGAAACTAAGCCATGCCCACGGGGCAACCCAAGACGGATAGGTCATGGTGGAGAGGTCTGACAGAATGTGGTCCACTGGAGGACGGAATGGCAAACCACTTCAATATTCTTGCCTTGAGAACCCCATGAACAGTATGAAAAGGCAAAATGATAGGATACTGAAAGAGGAACTCCCTAGGTCAGTAGGTGCCCAATATGCTACTGGAGATCAGTGGAGAAATAACTCCAGAAAGAGTGAAGGGATGGAGCCAAAACAAAAACAATACCCAGCTGTGGATGTGACTGGTGATAGAAGCAAGATCCAATGCTGTAAAGAGCAATATTGCATAGGAACCAGGAATGTCAGGTCCATGAATCAAGGCAAATCGGAAATGGTCAAACAAGAGATAGCAAGGGTGAATGTCGACATTCTAGGAATCAGCAACTAAAATGGACTGGAATGGGTGAATTTAACTCAGATGACCATTATATCTACTACTGTGGGCAGGAATCCCTCAGCAGAAATGGAGTAGCCATCATGGTCAACAAAAGAGTCTGAAATGCAGTACTTGGATGCAATCTCAAAAATGACAGAATGGAAAAAGAAAAAAAAAAAAGATGACAGAATGATCTCTGTTCATCTCCAAGGGAAACTATTCAATATCACGGTAATCCAAGTCTATGCCCCAACCAGTAATGCTGAAGAAGCTGAAGTTGTACGGTTCTATGAAGACCTACAAGACCTTTTAGAACTAACACCCCAAAAAGATGTCCTTTTCATTATAGGGGACTAGAATGCTAAAGTAGGAAGTCAAGAAACACCTGGAGTAACAAGCAAATTTGGCCTTGGAATGCGGAATGAAGCAGGGCAAAGACTAATAGAGTTTTGCCAAGGAAATGCACTGGTCATAGAAAACACCCTCTTCCAACAACACAAGAGAAGACTCTACACATGGACATCACCAGATGGTCAACACCAAAATCAGATTGATTATATTCTTTGCAGCCAAAGATGGAGAAGCTCTATACAGTCAACAAAAACAAGACCAGGAGCTGACTGTGGCTCAGATCATGAACTCCTTATTGCCAAATTCAGACTTAAATTGAAGAAAGTAGGGAAAAC
>SJYQ01006809.1:125868-140752 GCA_006410935.1 Redunca redunca | reverse complement strand
GGAAAAGGTCAGTTTTCATTCCAATCCCAAAGCAAGGCAATGCCAAAGAATGCTCAACCTACCACACAGTTGCATTCATCTCACATGCTAGTAAACTAATGCTCAAAATTCTCCAAGCCAGGCTTCAGCAATACGTGAACTGTGAACT
Organism: Redunca redunca; assembly: GCA_006410935.1. Lineage (NCBI taxonomy): Eukaryota > Metazoa > Chordata > Mammalia > Artiodactyla > Bovidae > Redunca > Redunca redunca. Next base: position 140,604 of record SJYQ01006809.1, on the reverse strand, counting down.
TCCTGATGTTCAAACTGGTTTTAGAAAAGGCAGAGGAACCAGAGATCAAATTGCCAACATCTGCTGGATCATGGAAAAAGCAAGAGAGTTCCAGAAAAACATCTATTTCTGCTTTATTGACTATGCCAAAGCCTTTCACTGTGTGGATCACAATAAACTGTGGAAAATTCTGAAAGAGATGGGAATACCAGACCACCTGACCTGCCTCTTGAGAAACCTGTATGCAGGTGAGGAAGCAACAGTTAGAACTGGACATGGAACAACAGACTGGTTCCAAACAGGAAAAGGAGTACATCAAGGCTGTATACTGTCACCCTGTTTATTTAACTTATATGCAGAGTACATCATGAGAAACGCTGGACTGGAAGAAGCACAAGCTGAAATCAAGACTTCTGGGAGAAATATCAATAACCTCAGATATGCAGATGATACCACCCTTATGGCAGAAAGTGAAGAGGAATTAAAAAGCCTCTTGATGAAAGTGCAAGAGGAGAGTGAAAAAAAATTGGCTTAAAGCTCAACATTCAGAAAACGAAGATCATGGCATCTGGTCCCATCACTTCATGGGAAATAGATAGGTAAACAGTGGAAAACAGTGGCTGACTTTATTTTTCTGGGCTCCAAAATCACTGCAGATGGTGATTGCAGCCATGAAATGAAAAGACCCTTACTCCTTGGGAGAAATGTTATGACCAACCTAGATAGTATATTCAAAAGCAGAGACATTACTTTGCCGACTAAGGTCCGTCTAGTCAAGACTGTGGTCTTTCCAGTAGTCATGTATGGATGTGAGAGTTGGACTGTGAAGAAGGCTGAGCGCCGAAGAATTGATGCGTTTGAACTGTGGTGTTGGAGAAGACTCTTGAGAGTCCCTTGGACTACAAGGAGATCCAACCAATCCATTCTGAAGGAGATCAGCCCTGGGATTTCTTTGGAAGGAATAATGCTAAAGCTGAAACTCCAGTACTTTGGCCACCTGATGCAAAGAGTTGACTCATTGGAAAAGACGCTGATGCTGGGAGGGGTTGGGGGCAGGAGGAGAAGGGGACGACAGAGGATGAGATGGCTGGATGGCATCACTGACTCGATGGACGTGAGTCTGAGTGAACTCCGGGAGTTGGTGATGAACAGGGAGGCCTGGCATGCCGCGATTCATGGGGTCGCAAAGAGTTGGACACGACTGAGCGACTGAACTGAACTGAACTGAAGTGTATAATCCAGTGTAATTTAGTGTATTCCCTGAGATGTGCCACCCTCACCGCAATCTAATTTTAGAAGATTTTCATCATCCCAGAAAGAAATGCCATAGGCATTAGCACTCACTCCCCATGCCTCACTACCTACCAGGACCAGGCTACCACTAATCTGTTTCTTGTCTTTATAGACTTGTCCATTATGGACATTTCGTATACATGTAATCATATAATATTGTCTTTTGCGAATGCCTTCTTTCACTTAGTATAATGTTTTCAAGGTTCATCCACATTGTAGGAAGTGTCAGTACTTAATTCCTGTTAATGGCCAAGTAATATTCTTTTGTATGGATATATCACATTTATCCACTCACAATTTAATGGACATTTGGGTTATTTTCCACATTTTGGCTATTGTCAATAATCCTGCTGTGAGCTCTTCTGCTAAAGTTTTTCTGTGGACTTATTTTCATCTCTCTTGGGTTTATACCTTGCAGTGGAATGCTGATTCTTATGATATCATATATGTAACCTTTTGATAAACTGCAAATATTTCTAAAGGGGATGCACCATTATTCTTTCCCATCAGCAAATAAGAGTTCTGATTTCTCCACATCCTCACCAGTTGTTAGTCTTTTTGATAATAATTATCAAAATGAGTGTCAACTAGTATCTTGTGGTTTTAATTTGCATGTCCCTGGTGGTTAATAATAAGAATATTTTCATATGCTTAATGGCCATTGTATTTTTCTTTAGAAAAACATATTTTGCCCATTTTAAAAGTTGAGGGTTTTTTTTTTTTTAATAGGGTTGGCTAAAAATATATTTTAATCATTAGGCAATGTTGGGTACTATCAGACATTTTTAGTGTGTTATTGAGATGATCATATTATTTTCTACTTTGATATATTGTGCTATGTTCAGTCACTCAGTCATGTCCAACTCTTTGTGACCCTATGGACGATAGCCTGCCAGGCTCCTCTGTTTGTGGAATTTTGCAGGCCAGAATACTGGAGTGGGCCACCATTTCCTTCTCCAGGGGATCTTCCCAGCCTAGGGATCGAACCTTCATCTCCTGCACTGGCAGGTGGATTCTTTACTATGGAGCCACCAGGGAAGCCCATATATGTATATGTATAATATATATGTATAAATGTGTGTGTCTGTGTGTATATATATATACACACATATACATACATATATGTATCAGTTCAGTTCAGTTCAGTCGCTCAGTCGTGTCCGACTCTTTGCGACCCCATGAATCGCAGCATGCCAGGCCTCACTGTCCATCACCAACTCCCGGAGTTCACTCAGACTCTCATCCATCGTGTCCGTGATGCCATCCAGCCATCTCATCCTCAGTTGTCCCCTTCTTCTCCTGCCCCCAATCCCTCCCAGCATCAAAGTCTTTTCCAATGAGTCAACTCTTCGTGTGAGGTGGCCAAAGTACTGGAGTTTCAGCTTTAGCATTATTCCTTCCAAACAAATCCCAGGGTTGATCTCCGTCAGAATGGACTGGTTGGATCTCCTTGTAGTCCAAGGGACTCTCAAGAGTCTTCTCCAACACCACAGTTCAAACGCATCAATTCTTCAGCGCTCAGCCTTCTTCACAGTCCAACTCTCACATCCATACAGCAATAGATATAAGTAAATCAATTTGCTGTACACCTGAAACTAACACGACATATATATTAATACGCTTCAGTTAAAAAATTTTAAACAAACTTTTAACAGAAGTTTTTAGCATTATCACAACACCATTACCACACACCCCCAAGTTAACAGTTTTTCTTTATATTATCAGTGGTCTTTAGCCAAAGGTTACCAGGAACACACAGAGTTAAGCAAGTTGGATTTATTACTTATTGCAGCAAGGCAGAATGCAGACTATGGTGAACTGTGGGATGTCTTAATAAGGGAGTGTTAGAAAAGACTTTGAAGAAGGTGATGGCACCCCACTCCAGTACTCTTGCCTGGAAAATCCCACGGACAGAGGAGCCTGGTGGGCTGCAGTCCAGGGGTCTCGAAGAGGTCAACACGACTGAGCGACTTCACTTTCACTTTTCATTTTCGTGCACTGGAGAAGGAAATGGCAACCCACCCCAGTGTTCTTGCCTGGAGAATCCCAGGGACAGGGGAGCCTGGTGAGCTGCCGTCTATGGGGTCGCACAGAGTCGGACACAACTGAAGCAACTTAGCAGCAGCAGCAGCAGCAGAAAAGACTTATTAAGGCATTTGGTTTTGTACACATGAAGTTTACATAATTTTGTAAATCATTATTACCTCAATAAAAATAAACTTTTAAATTACTTTTAAAAAGGAAAGGAAGGGACTTCCCTGGTAGTCCCATAGCTAAGACTCCCAGCTTCCAATGCAGGGGATCCAGGTTCAATCCCTGGTCAGGGAACTAGCTCTCACGTGCCCCAACAAAGAGCTGGTGCAGGCAATAAATAAATATTTTTTAAAGAAAGGGAAACATTACTCTTGATAAACATATTAGCAAATTTGCTCATAAGTTTAATGAAAAAATAATAGATTATTTTAACATTCAGGAAGGTTGCTTTAAAGGGCATCCAGTATAAAACTACTGACTCAGAAGCACACTGCATGGAGAAGGGAATTGTAGCCCACTCAAATATTCTTGCCTGGAGAATTCCATAGACAGAGGAGCCTGGTGGGTTACAGTCCATGGGGCCACAAAGAGTTAGACATGACTGAGTGACTAACACTTGACTAGAATGTTTAAAAGAATGGAGCTGCATTGCTGAACTAACTCAGCATTGAGAGGGAGCAAGCTTTTTTATAATAAATCACTTTTGGGAGGGAAAAAAGCACACTGCATATTGGAATTAAAAATGTCATTCCATAAAAGAAAAAAAAAAAAAAACCNAAAAAAAAAAAAAAAAAAAACCAAAAAAAATAAAAATAAAAATGTCATTCCAAGGATCAAAAGTGTGAGTTGTAAGTCAATGTGCTTTTTGAAGCTATAGTGATATTTTCCAAGGGATGGTGATATTTAAAATTGTAGTTTAATCCAACAAAAATACCTTTTTTCCCATTTTGATAGAAATAGCTATTTTTGAAGGCAAATTCTCTAGTTTTTTAACTAATTTGTCAATGTTGAGCATTTTCTAGACTTTGTCCATGTCTGTTGACCTTTGTTAATTGAGAACCTAAAATCATATAACTTAAAAGGAATGTATCTTTACGGTGCCAGCTGAAACTAGGAACTTTGTAAATGCCATTACAAAGCCTTAACATTAAAAAATTTTTAACATATTTCTTTAATCTATAAGAAAAGAATTGAGAGCTTCCCTGGTGGCTCACTTGGTCATAACTTTCCTTCCAAGGAGTAAGCGTTTTTTAATTTCATGGCTGCAATCACCATCTGCAGTGATTTTGGAGCCCAAAAAAATAAAGTCTGACACTGTTTCCACTGTTTCCCTATCTATTTGCCATAAAGTGATGGGACCAGATGCCATGATCTTAGTTTTCTGAATGTTGAGCTTTAAGCCAACTTTTTCACTCTCCTCTTTCACTTTCANATGGGACCAGATGCCATGATCTTAGTTTTCTGAATGTTGAGCTTTAAGCCAACTTTTTCACTCCCCTCTTTCACTTTCATCAAGTGGCTTTTTAGTTCCTCTTCACTTTCTGCCATAAGCGTGGTATCATCTGCATGTCTGAGGTTACTGATATTTCTCTCGGCAATCTTGATTCCAGCTTGTGCTTCTTCCAGTCCAGCGTTTCTCATGATGTACTCTGCATAGAAGTTAAATAAAGACCAAGTTAGATAGCATATTAAAAAGCAGAGACATTAGTTTGCCAACAAAGGTCCGTCTAGTCAAGGCTATGGTTTTTCCAATGGTCATGTATGGATGTGAGAATTGGACTATAAAGAAAGCTGAATACCAAAGAATTGATGCTTTAGAACTGTGGTATTGGAGAAGACTCTTGAGAGTCCCTTGGACTGCAAGGAGATCTAACCAGTCCATCCAAAAGGAGATCGGTCCTGGGTGTTCATTGGAAGGACTGATGCTGAAGGTGAATTGCCAATACTTTGGCCACGTCATGCGAAGAGTTGACTCATTGGAAAAGACCCTGATGCTGGGAGGGATTGGGGGCAGGAGGAGAAGGGGACGACAGAGACAGAGGATGAGATGGCTGGATGGCATCACCAACTCAATGGACATGAGTTTGGATAAACTCCGGGAGTTGGTGATGGACAGGGAGGCCTGGCATGCTGCGATTCATGGAGTCACAAAGAGTTGGACATGAATGAGCGACTGAACTGAACTGAACTGGTGGCTCAGTAGTAAAGAATCCACCCACCAGTGCAGGAGACATGAGTTCAATCCCTGGTCTGGGCAGGTCCCACATGCTGCAGAGCTCCTAAGCCCAAGCACCACAGCTTCTGAACCCATGTTCCACAACTACTGAAGCCCGTGCACTACTAGAGAGTAGCCCCCACTCACTGCAACTAGAGAAAAGCCCACTCAACAGCGAAGACCCAGCACAGCCTACAATAAATAACATTATCTTTTTTTTTTTTTTTAAGCTATAAGGGCCACACATTGCAGTGAATTGTTACACCTCTTAAGTGTCTTAATCAGGAAGAGTTCTCCTCTTTCTCCTCCAAACTGGATATTTCTGATTATGTCTTCTATATATCATTAGCGTGTCCTCTGTCCCCTTCTCTTACCCTTCTTCTATAAACTGCTAATTAGATGAAAGGATTTGTTAGGATTTTTTTTTAGCAAAAAATATTTTATAATTGGTATTGTCTGTTACTGCATCATATCAGAATTCATGGTGTCCAGGTGTCTCTTTTAAGATGTTAAGATTTATCAGCTTGATCTTCCTTTATAAAGTTGCCCAGCACATCTATTTAGTCTTAAAATTATCCCCTTCAGGTTTCTTCTTAGTTACAAAAAAAATGGGGGGGTCACTTAATGGGGAAACCTGCTGTATACCACCTTAACCAAGTGATCAAAATTAACATCAGTAATCAGACACACTGTCATCATATGCCTCCTGAAGTTATTCACTGAGGACAAGCATCAGTTACAAAATACATCATCCAAAAACAAACTTTGTGAATCTAACCATGAGAAAACAACAGACAAACTAAAACTGAGATGTAGTCTGTAAAACATTTGACCTGGGACTTTTGAAACCTGGAAAGATGAAGAAAGGCCAAGGGACTGGTCCAGATTAAAGAAGATGAAAGAAACATAGTCTGAGGGCATAATTCTGGGTGGGAAATTTTAAAGTAGCTGCTGTAAAGGATATTATTGGACTACTTAGTAAAATTCTGCATATGAATTATACGTTAGATAATAATAAATATTAAATCCTGGTTTTGATCGTGTTAGGGAAAGTCCCAAGTTCCTATGACACTCTGAAATATATAGGAAAAAGAGGTCTGACACCCGCAATTTCCTCTCAAGTAGTTTCCTCTCAATATTCTTGATGAAACACACACACACCCCTACAGAGAGGAGAAAGGAAGCGAATGTGACAGAACTTTAACAGATCCGTCTAGTCAAGGCTATGGTTTTTCCTGTGGTCATGTATGGATGTGAGAGTTGGACTGTGAAAAAGGCTGAGCGCTGAAGAATTGATGCTTTTGAACTGTGGTGTTGGAGAAGACTCTTGAGAGTCCCTTGGACTGCAAGGAGATCCAACCAGTCCATCCTAAAGGAGATCAATCCTGGGATTTCTTTGGAAGGAATGATGCTGAAGCTGAAACTCCAGTACTTTGGCCACCTCATGCGAAGAGTTGATTCATTGGAAAAGACTCTGATGCTGGGAGGGATTGGGGGCAGGAGGAGAAGGGGACGACCCAGGATGAGATGGCTGGATGGCATCACGGACTCAATGGACGTGAGTCTGAGTGAACTCCGGGAGTTGGTGATGGACAGGGAGGCCTGGCATGCTGCAATTCATGGGGTCGCAAAGAGTCGGACACGACTGAGGTACTGAACTGAACTGAACTGATAGGGAAGCTCATCATTTTTACACTAATTTTTACAACTTCTGAGTTTGAAGTGTTTTCAAAGCTAGAAGTTAAAAATAAATATTCCCATTCACTTTTCACCTAATATGTTAGTAACCATTGATTGTCATTGCCTAAGTGCATTAAAATGGTGACTTTCTGATTCTAGCATTTTCTTCATAATAAATGAAACTTAGAATAAAGTTTGTATGACTATTCTGGAAAGAACTTCCTTGTATCACAACTATTTAGTAATAATAAAATGTTGTTCATAAAGGAGGGGACAGGATGATACAGGCTTGATTTTTTTTTTTTTTTTATGAATTTTCAGAATAACAAAGTTATAACCTGGCCACCTCCGGCAGTGACCATTGACTGTTTTTTAGTAACATTATGGGCTCATGGATTTGTTTTATATTTGGTGTATTTCAACTGATTATAATCATTACTCTTTATTAAATTGTTCCAACATAAGCCAGTGGGAACGTGTTTACGTTTTCTCCTGTGTGGTAGATTCCTTTCTGGTATAAACTGTTCCAGACTTATGCTGAACATTTCTTGTTTCACACTGAACATAGTTCCCAAAGGAGTCCTGGTTTCTTATACAGAGGAATTTTAATACTAGAGGACTCATTGCCCCTGAGTTTGTTAGTGATTCTAGGCAATTTTGGTGGCTCAGTCTAGGGAAAAGCTTTTTAAAAATAAGAACATAATGTATTCCCAATTCCTAGTTGTTCTTGGGTAGGGAGATAAATTCTTTACTGTATTATGTGTATGTATATGTGCATTTGGGTGCATGTGGTTACTCTGAAGCTAGTATGAGGAAGCTTATAAGGCCTCTAAGTGTTGAATATCTGTCAGGCCCAGAATCTCATGGCTTCTTTCTTCGTTTCTAGGTCTTCATGCTCAGAACCCTGCCAAGCCAGGAGGGAGACACACAAAAGAAAGAATGGCTGCAGGATTTCTGACAACCTGGTCACAGGTATGTGGGAAGTTACTCTTTCCAAAAAAAATCACTGTTCCCAAAGGGTACATCTCTTGTCCATGACCCAGAGGTTCACAGCCCAACCAGGCTAGCCTCAGGGTCCCTCAGTTATTTGGGCTTCTTAGAATGGGGGAGAGAGAATGTTTAAGGAAAGGCTTCAATATTTGTTTTGTGTTTCAGATAATCCCCCAGGGTGAGTGTTAGTTCCATATTCTGCTGGTTGCCATGAAGGAAAATAAAGACTGTTTTTCACTAGGAAAAACATTTATTTTCCAAATATTTTTCTCATTCTGTAGTATGCTCAATCTGTACTAGATCTTGAATAAGATTAGAAGACTCCTTGCAACCTAGTTATGGCGATATCAGCTAAGCTGTGTTAGAAAAGCTTCTAAAAACCATGAGCCTGAAAGAGATGGTCCAGTGAGTGAGAACAGAAGTGGAAGTTTCCAAGAACTTGGGTGAAATGATGAATGTCTGAGCTTACTACACATTGAGTCTTCTCCCCAAGTCCTGTCAGCCTCACCCATCATCTTTCTGGTTCAGAGTTAGAGATAGTTCTTGGCTGAACCTGAATGTATACATTTTAGGACTTGGTGACCTTTGAGGAAGTGTCAGTGGACTTCTCACAGGAGGAGTGGGCCCTGCTGGCTCCCGCTCAGAAAATCCTGTACAGAGATGTGATGTTGGAGAACTTTAGGAACCTGGCCTCAGTGGGTAAAGTTGGCCTCATTCCTTCATATTTATTTGTTCATGCATGTACTAGTTCTTCATCACTTTTCTCTCCCAGGAGCTGAAAAGAACAGCTATACATGGTAAACACAGAATGAGTGGTTCCTGCCCTTGTGGGGCAGACTTATCACTTCCCAAGAAAATTCACTGCTTGTATTTACTCAGTCCTTAAAAATTTTTAGGTAATTTACAGTTCTTAGGCTTAGAATTTAAGGGTCAGATCATGTGGGAAAAGGCTTATGGTGCTTTGTGAAAGGGCTTTGTAATCTGATTCTTTTGCTGCTCTTGCCTATCTTCAGAATCCTTGAAAACCAAAGTATTGGAGTCAGTTTTGTGGAAAGATTCCTTGTCTCCTTCACAGTCTCCCCACATCATGTGTCTTTCCCCATGAGCAGGGTATCATCTCTGCAAACACAGTCCAATCACTGAGGTGGCACAGGAAGAGCTGAGTCCAGAGGGGAGAGGAATTCTCCAAAGTGCTTGTACAGGTGAGTCCCAGGCAGGAAGGGGTCATTGTACGGAATAGCCACAGCCTGTGAGGGGTGGTACAGTTGTCGGTCATTGTGAGATAAGAAGGCTGAGACTATTACATGAGCTTTCTGTCTCAAGCCTCCAGAATTCTATGTAAAATATCTCTAATTTCCGTTGCTTGTTCCTATCACTGGCATCTTTTCCCAGAGCCAAGTTCCTAAATTAATTTCTCTGATCACTGGTTACATCTTCTCTCTCACATTTTCCTCCTATATTTAGTGTTATTAATTGAAAACAAATCCATAGCGTGCCTGCCTCCTTTTTTCTTTCACCCCTACTTTTTCTCCCAATAATTATAAAAAAAATTTCCCCATTCATTTTCAGATGGGGTTACTCAACTTAAATCAAAAGATGTAATTCTCATGCAGAATGTTCCTGGAGAAAAAACTGCCAATGGCATAAAAATGGTGAGATTCACTAGAAATGATTCCTGTTTTTTAAGACTGGGAGATCTCTGTGAATTTCAAGGAAATAAAACAGCAGCAGCACCCATGCAAGAGGAGACACTTGAGGCAAGTAGAATTCACTCATCAGAAAGCTGCATAAGGAAATCCTTTGTTAATCCCATAAAATTGGAGAAATCTCCAAACCTACCTCAACACTTGCAGCCTTGCAGAGAATATCAAAAAGTAAACGTTTACTTGGGCTTCCCTGGTAGTACAGTGTTAGAGAATCTGCCTGCCAATGCAAGAGACACAGGTTCAATCCCTGAGTTGGGAAGATCCCCTGGAAAAGGAAATGACTACTCACGCCAGTATTCTTACCTAGGAAATCCCATGGATAGAGGAACCTTGTGGGCTACATCCCATGAGGTCACAAAGGAAACACAACATAGCGACTAAACACCAACAACAACAAACATTAAGTTTCATTCCACTATTAAGTATTTAATAAATCATTCATTCTTCACCCATGATTAGAAAAACTCTATAATTAGGATGTTCTTTGATGGAATGAATTCCATGGGGCCTTGGGAAGAGTATTCAGCGATTTCAACTTGAAAGAATAAGGCAAAAAATATACACACACCCTGAAAATGGCAAAAATGTTAGTCATAATAATATACTTCCTATATATGGCAGGATCCACATGGAAATGCGTTCCTGTGTAATAAAAGTGAGAAAGCCTTTGTGCGTGTTAAGTCATTTCAGGTGTGTGTGACTCTGTGCGACCCTATGGACTGTAGCCAGCCAGGCTCCTCTGTCCATGGGATTCTCCAGGCAAGAATACCGAGTGGGTTGCCATGCCCTTCTCCAGGGGATCTTCCCAACCCAGGGATCAAACCCAGGTCTCCTGCATTGCAGACAGATTCTTTACTGTTTGAGCCACCAGGGAAGCCCCAAGAAAGCCTTTAGTCATCATTTACTCCTTTTCCTGTAGGCACCAACCCACCTTGGTGAGAACCCATTGGAATGTAATCACTGTAGAAAATTCTTCAGAAAGAATTATCACCTTATTCGTACAAGATATTGCAAGGGCGAGAAATGCTACAAATATAAAGACTATGGGAAAGACTTCGGCTATCCCTCAACTCTTAGCAGTCATTTGAGTACTCATATTGGAGAGAAAATTCTTGAATTCAGTGATTGTGGAAAAACTTTTAATCAAGAGTCATCCCTTAGGAAACACTTCAGAACTCTCACAGGAGAAAAATCTGAGTGTAATCAACATCTTATGTCCTTCAAATTACACTCTTCCTTCTCAATACATGAACAAATACCTACTGAAGAGAAACTCCATGAGTGCAGTGACTGTGGAAAAAGATCTTCCCATAGTGTCCACAAAAAAATGTGTACTGTGAAAGAAAGCTCAAAATGTAATGGACATGGGAAAGTTTTCACTGGCCCCTTGTCCCTTCAGATATGTATGAGACCTCACACTGGAGAGAAAGCTTATGAATGTAGGGACTGTGGGAAAGCCTTTGTTTTTCAATCTTCCCTTAAGAAGCATGTAAGATCACACACTGGAGAAAAACCTTATGAGTGTAATCACTGCAGAAAATCCTTCAGCCAGAGCTCTCATCTTAACGTTCACAAAAGAACTCACACTGGAGAGAAACCTTATGACTGTAAGGAATGTGGCAAGGCTTTCACTGTTCCTTCATCCCTTCAGAAACATATGAGAACCCACACTGGAGAGAAACCCTATGAATGCAGTGACTGTGGGAAAGCCTTTATTGATCAGTCATCCCTTAAGAAACATACCCGATCTCACACTGGAGAGAAACCTTATGAGTGTAATCACTGTGGAAAATCCTTCAGCACAAGCTCTTATCTCATTGTGCACAAGAGAGCTCACACTGGAGAGAAAACCTATGCATGTAAAGAATGTGGGAAGGCCTTTAGGAATTCCTCTTGCCTAAGAGTGCATATGAGAACTCACACAGGGGAGAAGCCTTATAAATGTATCCAGTGTGGAAAAGCATTCAGCACTAGCACTAACCTTATCATGCACAAGCGAACACATCCTGGGCAGAAGCTCTGTGAATGAAATGACTACAAGCTAGCCTTAAGGGCCCCTTCCCCCCTCTGTCATTTTCGAATACACTCTGAAGAGAAACCATATTACGACCAATTTAGAAAGCCATCAGGTACAACTCTTGAGTTAAATTATACTGGGACAAACGTAAATGTTTTGGTTCTGTGATTATATTTATCAGTGACTATTTAAAGTGTGATGACTCATTAGCTGATGAGTATTAAAGATTATATAGCACTCTAAATTCCCCTTGATCTACATCACAAAGGTTTTGTTGTTGTTGTTGTTGTTGTCTTTAGTATTTATTTATGTATTTATTTGGCTACAACAAGTCTTAATTGCGGCATGTAGGATCCTCAGTGTTCATTGTGGCATACAAGATCTTTAGTCACAACGTACAGGATCTAGTTCCCTGACCAGGAATTGAACCTAGGTATGCCCTCTGCATCGAAAGTGTGGAGTCTTAGCCACAGGACCACAAGAGAAGTCCCTCACTAAAGTTTAGGTATGGAATGTTTTTATCATAAGTAAGTACTAAGTATTGTGCCCTTCTCATCAAGATATCTTGGACTGAACTATAGCTTATTTAGAAATACGTGTTTTAATGTGCAGACTGGGCATATTTTAGTTATCTTTCAGTTATAGATTTCTAATTGAATTGCATTGTCCACAGAATGCCTGATCTTCATGACATAGATTCAATAACATACAGAAAATTATTAGAGACTTGCTATGTGGCCTAATGTGTGAGATACAAGAAGTTGCTGTGCCAATATCCATTTCTTCCTTGCTTCCTTCAAGTAACAGAACTACAGTTGTGTTCAAATTAGCAGTGTAGATAATTTCTGAGGACTCATCTCCCAGCTTTACTTGCTGCTGTGAGTGCCCATGAGCTCACAGTCTTGGCCTGTGAGAAAGGAGCAAGAGGTCACTGCTTGTGGGTTCTAAAGAATTCCATAGAAATGGGAGCATGGCATCTGGCATTTACTCTCCCATCTACCCTAAGGTTTATCTCTTTTTTCTTAGAGAATAGACCAAGACGATGACATTCATAGACTACTGATTATATAATAGACACGTAAGGTATTTTTTGGGTGTATATAAGCAACTATGAGTTGCTTGTTTCTGAATTTCATGTAACGTGAGAAAAATAAACTCCTAACTGGTTTAAATCACTCGTGTGGGAAGAATCTGTTACAGTGGATTTCAGTCTTAACTGATGCATCTCAAATATGGTCAAGCTTTAAGAATCCTTCAAGGGAGAGGGAGCATATGTATTCTTATGGCTGATTCATGTTGTTGTATGGCAGAAACCAACCCAACATTGTAAAGCAGTTCTCCAATTAAAATTTTTTTAATCCTTCTAATATAGTTGAAAACAATGTGTATTCTGTAATTGTTGAGTATAGGTCAGTTTTTATTCCAGTCCCAAAGAAAGGCGATGCCAAAGAATGCTCAAAACTACCACACAATTGCATTCATCTCACATGCTAACAAGTTCAGTTCAGTCCAGTCACTCAGTTGTGTCCAACTCTTTTTTGAGTAATGCTCAAAATTCTCCAAGTCAGGCTTCAACAGTACATGAACTGAGAACTTCCAGGTGATCAAGCTGAATTTAGAAAAAGCAGAGGAACCAGAGATCAAATTACTGACATCCATTGCACCATCAAAGCAAGAGAGTTCCAGAAAAAACATCTACTTCTGCTTTACTGATTATGCCAGTGCCTTTGACTGTATGGATCACAACAGACTGGAAAATTCTTAAAGAGATGGGAATACCAGACCGCCTTACCTGCCTCCTGCGAAATCTGTGTGCAGGTCAAGAAGCAACAGTTAGAACTAGACATGAAACAACAGACTGGTTCCAAATCAGGAAAGGAGTATGTCAAGGCTGTATATTCTCACCCTGCTTATTTAACTTATATGCAGAATCAGTTCAGTTCAGTTCAGTCTCTCAGTCGTGTCCAACTCTTTGCGAACCCATGAATTGCAGCACGCCAGGCCTCCCTGTCCATCACCAACTCCCGGAGTTCACTTACACTCATGTCCATCGAGTCCGTGATGCCATCCAGCCATCTCATCCTCGGTCGTCCCCTTCTCCTCCTGCCCCCAAGACATCCCAGCATCAGAGTCTTTTCCAATGAATCAATTCTTCACATGAGGTGGCCAAAGTACTGGAGTTTCAGCTTCAGCGTCATTCCCTCAAAAGAAATCCCAGGGCTGATCTTCAGAATGGACTGGTTGGATCTCCTTGCAGTCCAAGGGACTCTCAAGAGTCTTCTCCAACACCACAGTTCAAAAGCATCAATTCTTTGGTGCTCAACCTTCTTCACAGTCCAACTGTCATATCTATACATAACCACTGGAAAAACCATAGCCCTTGACTAGACGGACCTTTGTTGGCAAAGTAATCTATCTCCTTTTCAATATGCTGTCTAGGTTGGTCATAACTTTTCTTCCAAGGAGTAAGCGTCTTTTAATTTCATGGCTGCAGTCACCATCTGCAGTGATTTTGGAGCCCAAAAAAATAAAGTCTGACACTGTTTCTACCATTTCCCCATCTATTTCCCATGAAGTGATGGGACCGGATGCCATGATCTTCGTTTTCTGAATGTTGAGTTTCAAGCCAACTTTTTCACTCTCCTCTTTCACTTTCATCAAGAGGCTTTTTAGCTCCTCTTCACTTTCTGCCATAAGGGTGGTGTCATCTGCATATCTCAGGTTATTGATATTTCTCCTGGCAATCTTAATTCCAGCTTATGTTTCTTCCAGTCCAGCGTTTCTCATGATGTACTCTGACAGGGATCAAAACCATCCCCATG
>SJYQ01006809.1:113525-124944 GCA_006410935.1 Redunca redunca | reverse complement strand
TCAAGGCTATGGTTTTTCCTGTGGTCATGTATGGATGTGAGAGTTGGACTGTGAAGAAGGCTGAGCGCCGAAGAATTGATGCTTTTGAACTGTGGTGTTGGAGAAGACTCTTGAGAGTCCCTTGGACTGCAAGGAGATCTAACCAGTCCATTCTGAAGGAGATCAGCCCTGGGATTTCTTTGGAAGGAATGATGCTAAAGCTGAAACTCCAGTACTTTGGCCACCTCATGCAAAGAGTTGACTCATTGGAAAAGACTCTGATGCTGGGAGAGATTGGGGGCAGGAGGAGAAGGGGACGAACGAGGATGAGATGGCTGGATGGCATCACTGACTCAATGGATGTAAGTCTGAGTGAACTCCGGGAGATGGTGATGGACAGGGAGGTCTGGCATGCTGCGATTCATGAGGTCGCAAAGAGTCGGACATGACTGAGCGACTTAAATATACTGAACTGAACTATTTTAATTATTTCTAAGCCCTAAATTCTGTAAACTCCTTTGCCATAAACATTCTCCTCACAAATAGTCTTCAGATATCAATTCCTCCCATGGCCTCAAGCTACAGCCTATGTGCTCATCCTGGAACACTGTTTTGTAAAAGCCCTTGAACAAATGTCAGTGATTAAGTTTATGAATTATTTTTTGAGCTATGCTGCAGAAGGCTTTGTGCCTTCTCATGCTCCTCTCAAGAACAATAAGCACCTTAATATTCCTTTTCAGTCAACTCAGCTGAGGAGAGGAAAAGACAAGTCAGAATTACAAGGCCTAACTCCTTCATCCCAGGATCCGTGCCTGCGGAATGAGGAGACGGGGCCTGGGGTCATGCCTCCATTTTGTCAGTAATGTCTAACGTGGCTCCCGACAGAAGACTTGGGTTATTTTTATCACCCCGATAGGAAACTCTGTACCCATTCAGCAGTTACTATTTTGCTTTCTCTACCAGGCCCTGGAGACCACCAATCTGCTTCCTTTCTCTATGGATTTACTTATTCTGGATATTTCAGATAAAAGGAGTCATACAATATGAGACCTTTGTATCTGACATCATTCACTGAGCATGTTCATGAAATTAGTATTTCATTCCTTAGAAAAAATTTCTGGCTGTGTTCAGTTCAGTTCAGTCACTCAGTGTGTCCAACTCTTTGTGGCCCCATGAACCACAGCACACCAGGCCTCCCTATCTGTCACCAACTCCTGGAGTCCACCCAAACCCATGTCCATTGAGTCAGTGATGCCATCCAATCATCTCATCCTCTGTCGTTCCCTTCTCCTCCTGCCCTCTGGCTGTGTAATTGATATTTAATTGCTCCATTCTCTTTTAAAGACTGAATGATGTTCCACTGTATATGTGTACCACAGTTTGTGTATCCTTTCATCCAGTGATGAGCATTTGAGTTATTTCCATGATTTTTAACTGGGAGTAGTGCTGTACATATTGGATTGCATGCACATATTGGTTTGGCTGAAAAGTAACATATTATGGAAAAACTTAGACTTTCTTGCTAGCCCAATATATTTGTTTGACTGTTTTCAATGATTTAGAAGTAGAATTGCTAAGTCATACAGTAATTCTGTTTATCCCCAAAACACACCCCAAAAAGCTTCCTAAAAGTCTGTCCTTGTCTCAGAATCAGCTTTTCATGGAGTGTGACCTACACTAGTATGAACAGTGTCTGATGAGAACTTATTTGTGCTGCATGGGATTCCGTAGTTGGGAAAGGCTTCTCTTAAGAAGTGACAGCTAAACTGAAAACAAATTCAATGTTTTTTCCTTCTTTCCTTCATTCTCCCTTCCTTTCTTCAGAGGCATAGATTTTTTACACAGTATGTACTTTCAAAACTTTTGCATTTGAACCCTGAACTTATTGATAAGACAAAAATATAAGCAGGGTATTAAGGCTCAAATTATTAATATCACAGAAGCATTATAGTGAGAACTTGGATTGGAAACAATTTATTAGTAAAAACTATGGGAATTTTTTAAAATAACAGTTTTGATAGGAAACGACAAATGAGAGTGTGTAGAGAGAATATTCGTTATTTGGAAAACTGGAAGCACTTCCCTAGTAGTTTAGTGGTAAAGAATCTGCCTGCAGTGCTCGAAAGGCAGATTCAACCCCTGGGTCAGGAGGATCCCTGAAGAAGTCAGTGGCAATCCACTCCAGTTTTCCTGCCTGGGAAATCCCATGGACAGATGAGCCTGGTGGGCCAGACTCTATGAGGTCACAGAAGAGTTGAACAAGACTTAGCAACTAAACAACAACATCATAATCTTGATGGGTTACACAAATTCTTCCATTTACTTGAAAAAAAGAGTGTTAAGTCATCTTAGGTTGCTGTAATATATATATATATAAAATAAGTCGGGGTGGGGGTTGAAAACAATGAAAATGTATTTCTCACAGTTCTACAGGCTGGAACTCTGAGATCTAGGTACCAGTAAAACTGAACCTCAGACTGGGACTTGAACCCATTACAACCACTCACCTGGTGTCTGAACTTACCGAGGCTCAGATTCTTTGTGTCTCTGCACAGATGGAATTCAGCAAGAGGGAAAGTAGTAGGCATGACGTTGATCTGTTAATATAGGACACTTGTGAGAGATGCAAGCAGGCCATGTGGAGGGGACTCCACCCCAGGGATTGGTGGTGGTGGTGGTGGTTTAGTTGCTAAGTTGTATCTGACTCTTGCCACCCCATGGACTACAAACTGCCAGGCTCCTCTGTCCATGGGATTCTCCAGGCAAGAATACTGGAGTGGGTTGCCATTTCCTTCTCCAGAGGATCTTTCTGACCCAGGAATCGAACCCGTGTCTCCTGTGGCTCTTGCATTGCAGGCGAATTCTTTACCTCTGAGCCACTAGGAAAGCCCTGCCAAGGATTAAATAGGCTATATTTTTATAATCAAAAGAGAGTGGAGGAGAAAGAAAAGACCTCTTTCTTCCTTGTTGTTCAAGTAGATGTTAGGCTTTTGTTACCAGCTCCCCCTTTGTATGGGGCAGAAGAGTATCTGACCCTATGAGGTCAAACTAAGCCTCTCATAGTGCTTATTCACATCATCAGAAGATTGATAACGTTTTTTTCTTTCACTTCATGACCTGGGGCATGTCTCATACTTTATACTTAAGCGAGCCTACTTCATTTCATGAGGTTCTGATAGCCTTTGTAAGCGATCATTAACTAACAAAGTTCGCTAGGTTTCTTTCCCTCTGTATCTGTAATCCCCTACCAGGATTTCAACAACTATCTGTATGACTATCCTGTTTCATCTCTTTCACCAGGATCATCAAGTTATCTTCCACTTTGCAGATTGTTTCCTTCTCATTGAGTTCTCACAGGGCAGAGGGCAGAGAGAAAAAGCAAGCTCTCTCGTGATTAACAAGGGTAAGAATCATGTCATAAAGGCTTCATCCTTGGTAGAAATGAGAGCTTCTATCAAGGATGTAAGCACTGCTACAAAGATCAATAGACCATGTGTTTACAGAGAGAACTACTGGATTGGCCGAAAAGATCATTTGTGTTTTTCTGTAAGATATTATGGAAACAATACAATATATAATAAGTTGCTCACAGAATAGATTCATCTGTCTTCCCCAAAACAGTCTCTGACATCAGTGGTCCATTCCTGGAAATTTAGTNGTAAGATATTATGGAAACAATACAATATATAATAAGTTGCTCACAGAATAGATTCATCTGTCTTCCCCAAAACAGTCTCTGACATCAGTGGTCCATTCGTGGAAATTTAGTCTTCCTCAAGGAAATCTGTACTCTCATTTAAAAAAAAAAAAAGAAGAAGAACAACTAATGAAGCTACATGAAAGACACAAAGGACTTTTCCGGCTCTAAGATTTGTTGATTAAACCTGTTAGTCCAAACTTAGTTCCAAAAGGTACCTCAAATATGGTTTCATTTACTTAACAATATTTGCGAGGCTCGCTATGGTATAGACTTGCTATGCAAGACAAAGTTGGCCAAATATATATCTTGACTTGCAGGGAGCATATAGCCAAGACTTTAGAAAAGAGTAGGGAAGGGAGTTGGAGAAGGCAATGGCACCCCACTCCAGTACTCTTGCCTGGAAAATCCCATGGACGGAGGAGCCTGGTGGGCTGCAGTCCATGGGGTCGCTAAGAGTCGCACACGACTGAGCAACTTCACTTTCACTTTTCACTTTCATGCATTGGAGAAGGAAATGGCAACCCACTCCAATGTTCTTGCCTGGAGAATCCCAGGGATGGGCTGCCGTCTATGGGGTCGCACAGAGTCAGACACGACTGAAGCGACTTAGCAGCAGCAGCAGCAGCAAGAAAGGGAGTGAGTCAGGGAGAAGCAAGACTAGAAGAAACCTAAACAGGAGGCTTCAGATAATTTATCAATATAACCAAAGGTATTTAGGCAAATTAGGTTAATTTTTTTCATCCCTGCAGACCATATACACTTCCTTTGATTCTGAGAGTGTTAGCTTATGCAGTCCAAACCCCTTTAAGGAGGAAGTGAACATTCTCAGTCTTGCTTTCCTTAAGCCTTGTGCAACAATGTGTTTTGCCTGAGATCTGGCCTTTCTTTATGAGCTAATGATTACACAGCATAATGTCTTACTCATGGAAATGTTTTTCTTAGGCTCTATGTTAATCATTATAATTGTAACAAATCTTGCCTAGGAACCTGTGTCTCAAGACTTGTAGCCCTGATTACACAGCAACAGTATATCTTTCTCAGAGAGGTTGCCCAGAACTCGTTGTCTCTGGCTAATCTTGTGCAGAAGTTATCTCAGGATGTATGCCTTGGGAAGTTATCTCAGGATGTATGCCTTGGGAAAGGGACTGATGGAACTCTTTCAAACTTGCGGTATTGTTTTTATTTATTCCCAGCAGCCAGTTGAAAAGTGAAGCTTTCTCTATCACTGTTACTTTAATAAACTTTACTGCACAAAGCTCTGAGTGACTGGGACTGTGTCATTTTGGTCCCAGACTGAAATCATCTCTTCTGGGGCCACGAACCTGTTTGACACTGGTCTCAATGCTAAGCTATCAATTCTAAATTTCATATAGTAAATAAAACTTAAATTTTGAATGACATATATTAATTTTGAAGAGATGGTTTTCAGTGAACATGATGTCACTGCTTTATATAATTGGCATTATCTCATTTTTTATTTTCTTAAATTAAAAAAATGTATTTGTTTATTTATTTGACTGCATCAGGTCATAGCTGTGACTAACAGGATCTTGCATTGTGGCCTATGGGCTTCTCCCTAGTTATGGCTTAGCTTTTCTATGGCATATGGGATCTAGTTCCCTGACCAGTTATTGAACCCATGTCCCCTGCATTAGAAGGTAGATTCTTAACCACTGGACCACCAGGGAACTCCTTTCTCTTTTTTATTTTAATTGAGGCATAATATAATAACATAATAACATGCAAAAATCTTAAACACATGAAGAGCTTTTACTAATATATATCTTCATAGCTACTCACCTCAATGAAGATATAAAACACTTCCATCACCCAGAATGTGTCTTTGTGACCTTTCTCAGTCAACATTTCCCACCTCCAAAATACCCACTGCACTGACTCCTATGTCCATCAATGAGTTTCCCTGCTCCTAGATTTCATAAAAATGGCATCATATAATGTATACACTTTAATGAAAATCTAACTTATGTCTGAGGTTTGTCAATGTTGTTGTGCATAGGAGTATTTGTTCTTTTCATATTAATGTGGAATTTTATGTAGTTTGGTGTGCCATATTTTGTTTATCCATTCTAGCAATGATGGGCATTTGAATTATTTCCATTGTGGTGCTATCTTTCAAACTGCTTCTGTAAACATTTTCAGACATGTTTTGTGAATATAAGCACTCATTTCAGTCAGGTATATACCTAAGAGCAGGAGGGCTATGATGTAGAGTAGGAGTATAATTATATTTAGTGCATGTGCCAATTTCCAAAGTAACTGAATCCATTTATGCTCCAGTATAAATATCCTAGTACACTAGTAGTATATGAAAGTCCCCATTGCTCCATGTCTTTGCCAGCCCTTGGTATTTTTACTCTTTTGAACTTTAGCCATTCTGGTGGGTGAATTGATGATTTTTTTCCAGGAGGGAGAGGGGCACATAGTGTGCCAGGCGGGATCTTATTTCCTTAACCAGGAATCCAATCCAAGGCCCCTGCAGTGGAAGTAGAGAGTCTTAACCACTGGACAACTAGGGAAGTCCCAGTGATTATCTTGATATGCCTAATGGTATGACCAAGGATGAACATCTTTGCATGAAATGTTCCCTTGGTATCTCTAATTTTCTTGAAGAGATCTCTAGTCTTTCCCATTCTACTGTTTTCCTCTATTTCTTTGCACTGATCACTGAGGAAGGCTTTTTTATCTCTCCTTGCTATTCTTTGGAACTCTGCATTCAAATGGGTATATCTTTCCTTTGCAGGAAGTGCCTCCTCAGACAGCCATTTTGCTTTTTTGCATTTCTTTTTCTTGGGGATGGTCTTGCTCCCTGTCTCCTGTACAATGTCACGAACTTCCATCCATAGTTCATCAGACATTCTGTCTATCAGATCTAAACCCTTAAATCTATTTCTCACTTCCACTGTATAATCCTAATGGATTTGATTTAGGTCATACCTGAATGGTCTAGTGGTTTTCCCTAACTTCTTCAACTTAAGTCTGAAACTATACAAAAACTATACAAAAAAGATCTTCATCACCCAGATAATCACGATGGTATAATCACTCACCTAGAGCCAGACATCCTGGAATGCGAAGTCAAGTGGGCCTTAGGAAGCATCACTATGAACAAAATTAGTGGAGGTGATGGAATTCCAGTTGAGCTATTTCAAATCCTAAAAGATGATGCTATGAAAGTGCTGCACTCGATATGCCTGCAAATTTGGAAAACTCAGCAGTAGCCACAGGACTAGAAAAGTTCAGTTTTCATTCCAATCCCGAAGAAAGGCAATGCCAACGAATGCTCAAACTACCACACAATGGCACTCATCTCACACACACACTAGCAAAGTAATGCTCAAAATTCCCCAAACCAGGCTTCAACAATAGGGAACCATGAACTTCCAGATGTTCAAGCTGGTTTTAGAAAAGGCAGAGGAACCAGAGATCAATTTGCCAACATCTGTTGAATTATAGAAAAAGCAAGAGAGTTCCAGAAAAACATCTACTTCTGCTTTATTGACTATACCAAAGCCTTTGACTGTGTGGATCACCACAAGCTATGGAAAATTCTTAAAGAGATGGGAATACCAGACCACCTGGCCTGCCTCCTGAGAAATCTGTATGTAGGTAAGGAAGCAACAGTTAGAACTGGACATGGAATAACAGACTGGTTCCAAATAGGGAAAGGAGTACATCAAGGCTGTATATTGTCACCCTGCTTATTTAACTTCTATGCAGAGTACATTATGAGAAGTGCTGGGCTGGATGAAGCACAAGCTGGAATCAAGACTGTTGGGAGAAATATCAATAACCTCAGATATGCAGATGACACCACCCTTATGGCAGAAAGTGAAGAACTAAAGAGCCTCTTAATGAAAGTGAAAAAGGAGAGTGAAAAAGTTGGCTTAAAGCTCAAAATTCAGAAAACAAAGATCATGGCATCTGGTCCCATCACTTCATGGGAAATAGATGGGGAAACAGTGGAAACGGTGACAGACTTTATTTTTCCGGGCTCCAAAATCACTGCAGATGGTGACTGCAGCCATGAAATTAAATGACGCTTGCTTACTCCTTGGAAGAAAAGTTATGACCAACCTAGACAGCATTTGAAAAAGCAGAGACATTACTTTGCCAACAAAGGTCCATCTAGTCAAGGCTATGGTTTTTCCAGTGGTCACGTATGGATGTGAGTGTTGGACTATAAAGAAAGCTGAGCACTGATGAATTGATGCTTTTGAACTATGGTGTTGGAGAAGACTCTCGAGAGTCCCTTGGACTGCAAGGAGATACAACCAGTCCATCCTAAAGGAAATCAGTCCTGAATATTCATTGGAAGGACTGATGCTGAAGCTGAAACTCCAATACTTTGGCTACCTGATGTGAAGAACTGATTCATCTGAAAAAAAACCCTAATGCTGGGAAAGATTGACGGTGGGAAAAGGGGTCGACAGAGGATGAGATGGTTGAATGGCATTACCTACTCAATGGACATGAGGTTGAGTAAACTCCGGGAGTTCATGGTGAACAGGGAGGCCTGGCATGCTGCAGCCCATGGGGTCACAAAGAGTTGAACACAACTGAGCGACTGAACTGAACTGTAGGATGAACATTTCTGCACAGGAAAGAGATCATAAATTTCACTAAAGGAAGTTCTTGAGAATCAGTTGCTTTTGTTTTATTTTTTATTACTTATTTTTTATCTTATTTTTAATTATACTGGGTATTCATTGTTACAGGCTGGCTTTCTCTAGTTGTAGCTGGCAGGGGCTGCTTTCCAGCTGTCATTGGATGGCTTCCCATTTCAATGGCTTCTTTTGTTATGGAGCACAGACTCGAGGTGCACTGACATCATTGGTTGCAGCACATGGCCTCAGTTGCTGCAGCTCATGAGCTCTAGATCATGGCCTCAGTAGTTGTGGTGCTCAAGCTTAGTTGCTCCTCAGTATGTGGAATCTTCCTAGACCAGGAATCAAACACACGTCCCCTGCATCGGCAGGCGGATTCTTATCCACTAAGCCATCAGAGAAGTCCAAGAATCAGTTGCTTTAGGAAGTGAAAACTTAGAAGAAGCTCAAGCTATGGTATTTCAGAAAAACAGAGACAAAGCATACACTCAATGAAGTTGAAGATTAGGTATTTCTGATTGCCAGTGTATTTATATAGGTTATTACAGTGATTCTCCCATCCCAACATCCATGTCTCCTCACAAGGACAAGAAAGACCTGCTGGCAAATTTCCTCAGGGCCCCATTCATATCCCTGTTCCTCAAGCTGTAGATGAAGGGGTTCAGCATGGGGGTGACCACAGTGTACCTCACTGAGGCAATTGCCTGCTTTGAGGAGGAGGGGGAGAAGGCAGAACTGAGATACACTCCTAATCCTGTCCCATAGAATAAGGAAATGACTGTTAGGTGAGACCCACAGTACACAGAAAGCTTTGTACTTCCCCTCCACCGAAGAGATGTTCAATATGGAGGAAATAATCTTAGTGTAACAGAAAAGGATCCCACCAAGCGGAGGAATTCCCAGCAATCCAGTCACAAAATACAGCATAATGTAATTGCTGAGAGCATCCAAACAGGCAGACTTGAGCACTGCAGCAAATTCACAAAAGTTCAGAATTTCCATGTGTGGGGAGAACAAGAGATGCAATACCATCAGACTGTGCAAGAGGCTGACTAGGACACTGAGAGACCTAGAGACTAGAGCCAGCAGGGCACACAGGTGGGGACTCATGGTGACTGTGTAGTGCAAGGGGTGGCCTATGGCCACATGGTGGTCATCGGCCATCACAGTCAGGAGGAAGTTGTCCAAATACCCAAAGACCAAGAAAAAATACATCTGGATGATACAGCCTTCATAGGTGATAACTTTGCTCTGTGTCTGGATATTTGCTAGCATTTTTGGAACTACAGTGGAATTGAAACAAATATCAGAAACAGACAGGTGGGAGATGAAAAAGTACATTGCGGGTAGAGGCGGGGGTTAGAGCTGACAGTAAGGATGATGAGGTTCCCGAGCACCAGGACCAGCTACATAGACAGGAAAAGGCTGAAGAGGAGGGGCTGCTGGTCTGGATCTTCTGAGAGTCCAGAGAAGAGGAATTTTGAGACAACTTTTTGGTTTTCTGCCTCCATGTAGCTGATCACTGTGCCAGGTAACCGACAAAGCAAAGCTAATTAAAACAAACAGGAGTCCCCAAATATAAAGAAACTTTATCCTATTAATGAACACCCCCCAGAAAAATGGACATGAGTTTGAGAAAACTCTGGGAGATAGTGAAGGCTAGGGAAGCCTGGCGTGCTGACGTCCAAGAAGTTGCAAGGAGACACGACTGAGTGACTGAACAATAAGAAAAACGAGGAAAAAAACCCCACACATTTTGACTAACAATCTAATATTCCTTCCCTGAGAGCATGATAAACACATTATCTTGTACAGATATTATTTTAGGGAAAATTTCTTCCTTTCTTCTTTTTCACAAATGAGTGACTGCCTTCAAGACCATCAGCCTTTGTGGTGTCCAGCTCAGCTTTAGCCTGTTTCAGGTGTAGCATGTCAATGGCTTGAACGTTCTTCCTTCTTTGAGGTGGAGTTTCGCCCCTTGGATAATTCTGCTTTTTCCAAAATTTCTGTAGTACTTACCCCACTTTGCTCTGTGGCCCTACCCCGTGACAACAACGAATTTGATCAGAAAGTGGTGTCTGGCCGAATCTGGCAAGGATTGCCAGGTTTGTCAATATGGGAGAATCTACTTTTAAGCGCTCCAGGAATCTGAGAACAGGCAGGCAGAAAAGTTTTTGAGTAGCATCGTTTTGAGGGGGTAACATCGCCAGCCTCTCCCTTCTGCCCTCCAAATCCAGAACTTTTGCCCCAAAACTCGCCTCCAAAATTATATCCTGGTATGGGCTCCGCCTTCTGCTCGCAGCTCCGCCCACAGACTTAGATCTGGCCTCA
Organism: Redunca redunca; assembly: GCA_006410935.1. NCBI lineage: Eukaryota > Metazoa > Chordata > Mammalia > Artiodactyla > Bovidae > Redunca > Redunca redunca. Next base: position 114,309 of record SJYQ01006809.1, on the reverse strand, counting down.
GTGGCCTACTTCTGCCTGCAGTCCGCGTTCTGAACTGACCTAGGGGTCCCGCCCCAACGCGATGAAAACTACCGTATCGCTGCTAACGGGAACTTGGCAATCAATCGAACTTGAATGGCAGCCAGCGTCCTGGAACCCCGCCCCTCTACAGCCGCGGCACTAAGCGGAAGTGGCGTCACTGGCTCGCGACAGCATTTTGGTGGGCTGGTCTATGCCAGGTGGAAAGAGGTAGGCTAGTAGTCCTGTGTTTCACATTGTTGTGGGTGAGTCTTGCGTGGAGGCAGGGTTCTGGGATGCACCGAGGTCGTTATACAGCATGTTGGGCCTGGCTTCCGAGGGGACTCCTGAGAGAGGCCTGGCCCCTCCTTTCGTGTCCGCGGGATCTGAGTCACCGTCGGGTGGTAAGTGCTGTGAGGGCGCGTCTGCGGGGTGTCGACATTCACTGTGCTTCCCTATTCGAAAGCCTCCAGTGAGTTCTTTGTGACTTTCGTCCACGAGGAAAAGAATTTCCGCTGTTCCAGTGTGCGTTGCTCCGTCCCCCACGTCCTCCGGGTGTTACGAACCTGGCTACCCTGCCCTGTTGCTCAGAGTATTGGGTTGAGTTGGTTTAAATGCCTGCTTCTTCTGTATGAAAAATAACGTTTCACCAAACAATTTGGCTTTCTCTTTGCACGTTGTTTTTGAATATTACATAGAGGTATAGATTCTTCGGATATCAAGGCTGCGCGTATTACTCTGTTTAAATGTATGTAGATTACAGAACTTGTTTTCAAAACACACAGAC
>SJYQ01006809.1:79436-112128 GCA_006410935.1 Redunca redunca | reverse complement strand
GATGCCATGATCTTTGTTTTCTGAATGTTGAGCTTTAAGCCAACTTTTTCACTCTCCTCTTTCACTTTCATCAGGAGGCTTTTTAGTTCCTCTTCACTTTCTGCCATAAGGGTGGTGTCATCTGCATATCTGAGGTTATTGATATTTCTTCCGGCAATCTTGATTCCAGCTTGTGTTTCTTCCAGTCCAGCGTTTCTCATAATGTACTCTGCATATAAGTTAAATAAGCAGGGTGACAATATACAGCCTTGATGTACTCCTTTTCCTATTTGGAACCAGTCTGTTGTTCCATGTCCAGTTCTAACTGTTGCTTCCCTGTGGAATCCCTTTAATGAGTTAGGCTCTGTGCCAGGGACAGAGAAACAATGGTGATATGTATACCTGTGGCTGATTCATGTTGATGCATGGTATAAACTAACACAATATTGTAAAACAATTATCTGCAAATTAAAAATAAAAAATAATAAGTCTGTTGTTCAGTTGCTCAGTCATGTCCAACTCTTTGCAACCCCATGGACTATAGCATGCCAGGCTTCCCTGTCCTTCACCATCTCCTGGAGCTTGTTCAAACTCATGTCCATTGAGTCGGTAATGCCATCCAGTCATCTCATCCTCTGTTATCTGCTTCTCTTCCTGCCTTCTATCCTTCCCAGCATCACGGCCTTTTTCAGTGAGTCAGCTGTTCACATCAGGTGGCGAAAGTATTGCAACTTCAGCTTCAGCATCAGTCCTTCCAGTGAATATTCAGGACTGATTTCCTTTAGGATTGACTGGTTTGATCTCCTTGCAGTCCAGGGGACTCTCAAGAGTCCTTCTCCAGCACCACAGTTGTAAAACAAATTCTTTGGTGCTCAGTCTTCTCTATGGTCCAACTCTCACATCCATACATGGCTACTGGAAAAACCATAGCTTTGACTATACAAACTTTTGTCAGCAAAGTGGTGTCTTAAATTTCTCATAGCTTTTCTTCCAATGACCAAGACTTATCCTGTGGGTGCAGTCACCATGCACAGTGATTTTGGAGCCCAAGAAAATTAATCTGCCACTGTTTCCATTGTTTCCCCATCTATTTGCCGTGAATTGATGGGACCAGATACCATGATCTTCAGTTTTTGAATGCTGAGTTTTAAGCCAGCTTTTTCACTCTCCTCTTTCACCTTCATCAAGAGGCTCTTTAGTTCTTTGCTTTCTGCCCTAAAGGTGGTATCATCTGCATATCTGAGATTATTGATATTTCTCGCAGCAGTCTTGATTCCAGCTTGTGGTTCATCCAGCCCAGCATTTGCATCATGTACTCTGCATATAAGTGAAATAAGCAGGTGACAATATACGGCCTTGACGTACTCCTTTCCCAATTTTGAACCAATCTGATTTTCCATGTCCAGTTCTCTCTGTTGCTTTTTGGCCCGCATATAAGTTTCTCAGGAGGCAGGTAAGGTGGTCTGGTTTTTTTAATCTCTTTAAGAATTTTCTAGTTTGTTGTGATCTACAAAATCAAAGGCTTTAATGTAGTCAGTAAAACAGAAGTAGGTGTTTTTCTGGAATTCCCTTGCTTTTCCTATGATCCAGTGGATGTTGACAATTAGATTTCTGGTTCCTCTGCCTTTTCTAAATCCAACTTGTACATATGGAAGTTCTCAGTTCACATACTGTTGAAGTCTAGCTTGAAGGATTTTGAGCATTGTCATGCTGGCATGTGAAATGAGTGCATTTCTGTGGCAATTTGAATATTCTTTGGCATTGCCCTTCTTTGGAGTTGAAATGAAAACTTTGCAGTCCTGTGGCCGATTAAAAATAAAAAATAAGAAATTTAAGACAAAACAACAACAACAACAAAAGTCATATAGCAATTGTCTTATCTGGGAATTCATTTTTTAAATGAAAACCAGGCATTTTGTGACATGGGCAGAGAGTGTCTTACTATGAGATGGTAATATATATTGGAAGGGGTTGATATTTAACTTATGAAGCGAGACATGGGTTGTTGTTGTTTAGTCCCTCAGTCGTGGCTAACTTTTTGAGATCTCATTGACTGCAGCATGCCAGGCTTCCCTGTCCTTCACCATCTCCTGGAGCTTGCTCAAACTCATGTCCTTTGAGTTGGTAATGCCATACAACTATCTTCTCCTCTTTCGTCCCCTTATCCTCCTGCCTTCAGTCTTTCCCAGCATCAGGGTCTTTTCTAATGAATCAGCTCTTCACAACAGGTGCAAAGTATTGGAGCTTCAGCATTAGCATCATTGGAGCTTCCAGTGAATATTCAGTGTTGATTTCCTTTAGGATGGACTGGTTTGACCTCCTTGCAGTCTAAGGGACTCTCTAAGAGTCTTCTCCAACACCACAATTCAAAAGCATCAATTCTTTGGTGCTCAGCCTTCTTTATGGTCTAACTCTCACATCCATACATGGCTACTGGAAAAACCATATCTTCTACTATACAGACCTTTGTTGGCAAAGTAATGTCTCTGCTTTTTAATATGCTGTCTAAGTTTGTTATAGCTTTTCTTCCAAGCAGCAAGGTCTTTTCATGGCTCCAGTCACATCTGCAATGATTTTGGAACCCAAGAAAATAAAATCTGTCACTGTTTCAACTGTTCCCTCATCAGTTTGCAATAAAGTGATAGGACCAGATGCCATGATTTTTGCTTTTTGAGTGTTGAGTTTTAAGCCAGCTTTTTCACTCTCCTCTTTCATTTTCAACAAGAGGCTCTTTAGTTTCTCCTCACTTTCTGCCCTAAGGGTGGAATCATCTGCATATCTGAGGTTATTGATATTTCTCCTGGCAGTCTTGATTCCAGCTTGTGCTTCATCCATCCTGACGTTTGACATGATGTACTCTGCACATAAGTTAAATAAACAGGGTTCCAATATACAGCCTTGACATTAAGTTAAATAAACAGGGTTAAAGTATACAGCCTTGATGTACTCCTTTCCCAATTTTGAAATGGTCCTTTGTTCTATGTCCAGTTCTAACTGTTGCTTACATACAGGTTTCTCAGGAGGAAGGTAAGGTGGTCCGGTATTCCCATATCTTTAAGAATTTTCCACAGTTTGTTTTGATACAAATAGTCAAAAGCTTTAGTGTAGTCAATGAAGCAGAAGTAGATGTTTTTCTGAAATTCTCTTGCTTTATCTGTGATCCAGTGGATGTTGGCAGTATCTATTCAGGTCACTGAGCAATAGTAAGGATTCATAGAGTGGGTAAAAATTGTAAGATGACAGGAACTTCATGAGTAACATACAGTGTAGTTAAAAGTGTTTGCAGAAGAATAAGTTTTCAGAAGCAGAACAGATAGTAATGAGATTTAAAGTGGAAAATAAGGACAGGACCCAGGAAGGAGGTGCTCTGGGCATATTCTTAAGTCCATGTCAATTTTAGAAACAATGAGTCTATGTACATCTTAAGTATAAATGACTAACTGCTACTTTGGAAAAAGACTTCCAGGAAGATGAGACCGAAGGAAGGCATTGAGGCAAGCTAGAATCTTATGCAGATTAAGTTTTAAACGACGTTCATGCTTATAGCGATGTCATGATTATTATAGAAAATAAAGTAAATGATTTGAGAGTTTTGTAGAAGGTAAAAATGAAGGAATCCAGTAATGTCCTATTTCCATTTACTAGATGACATACCCTACTAAAAGAAGGCTTGATTAGCACTCAGTGAAAAAATCAAATCCAGGGCTGTCTTAGGGAGCTTTGGGGAAGGCAACCATGTATTGTGACTAATTGAATAGAGCTCTGGAGCTAAATAGAGGATAATATTCTTTATCTTTATATAGTAGTAGGTGAAGGAAAGAAGAGAGAGTTGACACTGAAATCATAAAAAGACAAAGCATTCAAATTTGCCATATGGGAATTGATGGGAGTAGGAGGATGGGAAAACTTTATATATTTTGTTGATTCCATTTCTAGGGTGGGACAGTGAAACGCATGAAGGCTTGCCCCCAGATTTGATGAGACAATTTATTTGATTGGGAAAATTGCTCAGGGAAGAATTTAATTTTCAATATTTATCTTATCAGGATCAATAAGAGATATCTTTTTTTTTTTTTTGCCCAAACCCTGCAGCATGTGGAGTTTTTTGTGTTTTTGTTTGTTTGTTTTTAATTTATTTGGCTGTCGTAGGATCCATGTAAAATCTCATCCTGATGAAGGCCCTGTATGCAAAATTACATAATGAAATAAAACTGCATAAATGTAAGTAATGTGGGAAACCCTTCCATAATTCCTAGAGACTTAAAGAAGATATGAAATCTCATAGTGAAGAGAGGCCGTTTCCATGTGACAAATGTGGAAAATTCTTTTAAAGTTTTTTGTATCTTAAGAGTCACAATCAAATTCACACTAGAACAAAACCATATAAATATGAGGCATGTGGTAAAGCCTTCATCTTGTCTTCTTTACTTACTTTACATATGGAAACCCATGATAGAAAGTTTTCATCGGAACACTGTGGTGACTTTTTTGTTAGATCTGAGATTAGGACACATCGAAAATCTTACATTGGAGAGAGTCCTTTTTTATGTAAGCAATGTGGAAAATACTTTAAATGTTCCTTATGCCTTCAGTATCACAAAAATATTCACTCTGGATTAAAACCCTACAAATGTGAGAAATGTGGGAAAGCCACATTTGTTGATTGGGTTGTTTGATTTTCTTTTTTGATAGTGAGCTCCTTAACCTGTCTGAATATTTTGGAGTCTAACCCTTCTATATTGCTTTCTTAAAAATTTTTTGCTCCCAATTGGAGGGTTGCCTTTTTATCTTCTGTATAGTTTCCTTTGCTTTGAAAAGTCTTTTATGTTTAATTAGGTCCCATTCAATTTCTTAAATTTTCAGTAATTTACTAGGTAGGACAAAAAAGATTTTATCATGACTTACGTCAAAGAGTGTTTCTCTTATGTTTTCCTCTAAGAATTTTATAGTGTCTCAGCCTATGTTTAGGTCTTTAATCCATTTTGAGTTTATTTTTGTGTAGGGTGTTAGGAAGTGTTCTAATTTCATTCTTTTACATGTAGCTGTCCAGATTTCTCAGCACCACTTATTGAAGAGTCTGTTTTTTCTTCATCAGATATTCTTCCCTTTGTCACAGATTAGGTAACCAAAGGTGGGTGTGTTTATCTCTGGGCAAGGATACAAAGAAGAGCTATACAAAAAAGGTCTTAATGACCCAGATAACCACGATGGTGTGATCACTCATCTAGAGCCAGATATCCTGGAATGTGAGGTCAAGTGGGTCTTAGGAAGCATTACTATAAAGTTAGTGGAGGTGATTAAATTCCAACTGAGCTGTATAAAATCCTAAAAGATGATGCTGCTGCATTCAATATACCAGCAAACTTAGAAAACTCAGCTGTGGCCACAGGACTGGAAAAGGTCAGTTTTCATTCCAATCCCAAAGAAAGGCAATGCAGAAAATGTTCAAACTACAGCACAATGGCACTCATCTCACACACTAGTAAAGTAATGCTCAAAATTCTCCAAGCTAGGCTTCAACAGTACGTGAACTGAGAACTTCCAGATGTTCAAGCTGATTGAGAAAAGGCAGAGGAACCAGAGATCAAATTGCCAACATCCGCTGGATCATAGAAAAAGCAGGGGAATTCAAGAAAAACATCTACTTCTGCTTTATTGACTACACGAAAGCATTTGCCTGTGTAGGTCCCAACAAACTGTGAAAAGTTCTTAAAGAGATGGGAATACCAGACCACCTTACCTGCCTCCTGAGAAATCTATGCAGGTCAAGAAGCAACAGTTAGAACCAGACATGGAACAACGGACTGGTTCCAAATTGGGAAAAGGCTGTGTATTGTCACCTTGCTTATTTAACTTAAATGCAGAGTACCTCATGTGAAATACTGGACTGGATGAAGCACAAGCTGGAATCAAGATTGCTGGGAGAAATCTCAATAATCTCAGATATGCAGATGACACCATCCTTATGGCAGAAAGGGAAGAGAAACTCAAGAGTCTGTTAATGAAAGTGGAAGAGGAGTGTGAAGAAGCTTGCTTAAAACTCAACATTCAGAAAACAAAGATCATGGCATCCAGTCCCATCATTTCATGGCAAATAGATGGGGAAACCGTGACAGACTTTATTTTCTTGGGCTCCAAAAATCACTGTAGATGTGACTGCAGCTGTGAAATTAAAAGACACTTGCTCCTTGGAAGAAAAGCTATGACCAACCTCAACAGCATATTAAAAAGCAGACTTTACTGACAAAAGTCCATGTCATCAAAGCTATGGTTTTTCCAGTAATCATTATGGATGGATGTGAGAGCTGGACCATAAAGAAAGCTAAGCACTGAAGAATTGATGCTTTTAAACTGTGGTGTTGGTGAAGACTCTTGAGAGTCCCTTGGACAGCAAGGAGATCAAACCAGTCAATCCTAAAGGAAATCAGCACTGAATATTCATTGGAAGGACTGATGCTGAAGTTCCCATACTTTGGCCACCTGATGCAAAGAACTGACTCGATGGAAAAGACCCTGATGCTGGGAAAGATTGAAGACAAGAGGATAAGGGTTAGACAGAGGATGAGATAGTTGGATGGCATCACTGACTCGATGGACATGAGTTTAAGCAAGCTCCAAGAGTTGGTGCTGGACAGGGAGGCCTGGCATGCTGCAATCCATGAGATCACAAACCGCTGGACAGGACTGAGCAACTGGACTGAACTGTCCACGAAACATTAAGAAATTTTTGGATTTGTATTTGAACCACATTGGAGGATTAGCCCTGGAAGAACATCACAGAAAGCCCTTGTTTAGTGTGTATTTGTGTGTTTATTTATTTGGGGCTTCTCTGGTAACTCAGTAGTAAAGAATCCTCCAAGGCAGGAGACTGGGTTCAATCCCTGAGTCGGGAAGATCCCCTGGAAAAGAAATTGGCAACTCATTCCAGGACTCTTGCTTGGAGAATCCCATGAACAGAGGAGCCTGGTGGGCTACAGTCCATGGCACTGCAAGTGTCAGACATGACTTAGCCACTAAACTACCACCATCATTTATTTATGTATATTTTTGTCCCCACCATGGTGTATGAGGGATATTATCTCCCAGAGTCATGCATGATCTTATTACCCCAACAGGAATTGAACCCCTGACCTCTGCAGCAGAAGCTTCCCTGTGCTTCCCTATCTGTTTGAGTTTGCTGAAACTTGTGTCCATTGAGTCAGTTATACCATCCAACCATCTCATCCTCTGTTGCCCCCTTCTCCTCTTGCCCTCAATCTTTCCCAGCATCAGAATCTTTTCCAGTGACTCTGAATAATATTTCATTTTTTAATCTTTTCCTTCCAATCATGTGTTGATGGACACTTAGGTTGCTTCCGTAACTTGCCTGCTGTAAATAACGTTGCTATGAACATTGGGGTGCATGTATATTTTTAAATTACTGTTTTTGTTTTCTTTGGATATACACCCAAAGGAATAGAATTGCTAGATCATGGTGTAGTTTCTTGAGGAATCTCCATACTATTTTCCTTAGTGGCTGCACCAATTTACATTCCCACCAGCAGAATACCAGTGTTCCCCTTTCTTCACAGTCTGGCCAAATTTGTTATTTGTGATCTTCTTGATGACCATTCTGCGTGAAGCGATAGCTCACCGCAGTTTTGATTTGCATTTCTCTAACAATAATTGACCTTGAGAATCTTCTCATGAACCTGTTGGCCATCTGTGTGTGTTCCTTGGAAAAATGTCTTTTCAGGTCTTCTGTTCATTTTCTAAATAGGATTATTTGGGGTTTTTTTAATCTTAAGTTGTATGAGCTATTTACGTATTTTGTACTTTAATCTATTATTGGTCATATCATTTGCAGATATTTTCTGCCATTCAGTAGATGGTCTTTACTTTTTTTTTTTTTGTCTTTACATTTTTTGATTGTTTATTTTGCCTTACAAAAGCTTTTACATTTACTTCGATTCCGTTTGTTTATCTTTGCCTCTGTTTTCTTTGCCTTAGGAGACAGAGCCAAAAGCATTCTGCTAATATGTATGTCAAAGAGCGTTCTGTGTATGTTTTCTTCTAGGAGTTTTATGGTTTCTGGTGGTGGTTTAGTCACTATGTTGTGTCCGACTCTTGTGACCCCATAGACTGTAGCCTGCCAGGCTCCTCTGTCCATGGAATTCTCCAGGCAAGAATACTGGAGTGGGTTGCCATTTCCTTATCCAGGGTATCTTCCCAACGCAGGAATCAAACCTGGGTCTCCTGCCTGGCAGGCATATTCTTTACTGACTGAGCTACAAGGGAAGCCCAAGTTTCTAGTCTTATATTTAGGTCTTTAATCCGTTTTGAGCTTTTTTTTATACATGGTATGTGAAAATATTCCAATTTTATTCTTTTACATGAGTTGTCCAGTGTTTTCAGCACCATTTATTGGCCATACTGTCTTTTCTACATTGTGTATTTTTGACTGCATTGTAGGAGATTAGTTGACTCTAAGTGTGTATGTTTATTTTTTGGCTCTTTATACTATTCCATTCATCTATGAGTCTGTTTTTGTATCAGTTTTATATGGTTTTCATTGCTGTAGCTTTGTAGTGTTGTGTAGAACCTGCCTGCCAGTGAGGGAGACACCAAAGACACAGATTCGCTTCCTGGGTTGGGAAGATCCCCTGGGAAAGGAAATGGCAACCCGCTCCAATATTCTTGCCTGGGATATCCCATGGACAGAGGAGCCCATGGGGTCGCAGAGTAGAACACGACTATGCACACACACACACACACAAACTTGTGTAGTTCGAAGTCAATGACTGTGATACCCTTAGCTTTGTTCTTTGTTGTCTATACTGCCTTGGCTCTTCAGAATAATTTAAAATAATTCAAGAATTTTTTTTCTAGTTCTGTGAAGAATATAATGAGTACTTTCCTAGGGGTTACATTAAATTTCTGGTTGCTTTGGGTAGTATTTTAACTGTATTGTATTTGGGAATTTTAACTGTATTGATTCTTTCAGTCCATGAGTACAAGATATCTTTCCACTTCTTTGTAATATCATCTTCAATTTCCTACACTGTTATATAGTTTTCAGAGTATAGATCTTTTTTTGGTTAGGTTTATTTCTAGTAACTGAATTCTTTTTTTCAAAGGAACTTCTTTTTTCTGCTTTCTTTCTCTGGTAATTCATTATTACAGTATAGAAAAGAAACAGATTTCTTTACATTAATCCTATATACTGCCACTTTACTGAATTCACTTATTAGTTCTAATAGTTTTTTGATGGTGACTTTAGGGTTTTTTTATATACAGTACCATGTAATCTGCAAAGAGTGGCAATTGTACTTCTTCCTTTCCAATCTGGATGCCCTTGTTTCTTTCTCTCACCTGATATCTGTGGCTGGGACATCCAATACTGCATTAAAGAGAAGTGATGAGAGTGGGCACTCCTATCTTACTTCTGATTTTAAATGAAAAGCTTTCTGTATTCCACTGAGTTTGATGTTAGCTGGGGCTTATCATAAATGGCCTTCATTATGTTGAGATGTGTTCCCTCCATACCAACTTTGATGAGAGTCTTTATTGTGAATAGATGGTGAATTTATTCAGTGTTTTTCCTGCATTAATTGAAATTATCTGTGATTTTTAGTATCCTTTTATTAATGTAGTATATGACATTGCTTGATGATCAGATTTTGAGCCATTCTTTCATCCCTGAAATAAATCTCACTTGATCATTGTGAATAATCCATTTTATAGACTGTTGAATTCTATTTGCTAATATTTTGCAGAGAATTTTTGTATCTCTATACGTAAGAAATATTGGTCTGTAATCTTTTTTTTTTTTTTTTTTAACTGCCCCTTTCAGGTTTTAGCATCAGGGTAATTGTGGTCTCATAGAAATAATTTGGGAGTATTTCCACCTCTTTGGTTTTGGGGAATAGACGTTAAGGGACTTCCCTGGTGGTCCAGTGTTTAAGACTATTTCCGTGCAGGGGGCACTGAGTCAATCCCTGGTGGTCAGAGAACTAGGATCCCATATGCTGTGTGGCACAAGCATATGTATTCAGCCTTCTTTATATGTGGGATAGAATTCTCCTGTGCAGATGCCTTGCCTGGACTTTTAATTTGGGGGAATTTTGATTGCTGATTCAGTTTCAACATTAGTAATCAGTCTACTTAGATTATCTATGGATTCCTATTCAGTTTTCAAAGGTTTTGTAATTCTAGATACATATTTCTTCTAGTTGTTCAATTTATTGACATATAACTTTATAGTATACTTTCTTTTTTCTCATAGTATTCCCTTTTGATTATTTTTCTGTGTGTGGAATCAGTCATAATTTCTCCTCTTTCATTATTTATTTTGCTTATTAGGGTCTTCTTTTTTCCTTAATGAGACAGGCTAAAGCCTTATCAACACTAATTATCTTTTCAAAAGACCTGCTTTTGGGTTCACTGATCTTTTCTAATGTAGGGGGAGTGGGGTTCTCTATTTTATTTTCTCTCTGATGTTTATTACTTCTTTCCTTCTTCTAACTTAAGGCTTTGTTCTTCTTTTTCTAATTCCTTTGGATGGTAAATTAGGTTGTTTACTTGAGATTTTTCTTAACATCTTGAGATAGGCCTGTATCATTATAAAATCCCCTCATCATAACTACTTCTGCTGCATCAATTTGGGGACATTTTGTTTCTATTTTCATGTGTCTTGAGGTATTTTCCAATTTCTTCGTTGACCTGTTTGTTTTGTAGTAACATGTTATTTGGTCTCCACATATTTGTTCTTTTCCCATTTTTCTCTCTGTAATTGATTTCTTTGTTTCACAGCATTGTAGTCAAAAAATATATATTTGATATTATCTCTGTCCACTAAATTTGTTGAGCACACATGTCATCTGTCTTGGAGAACATTCCATGTGCACTTGTGAAGAATGTTTATGTCTCTGTTTTGGGTTGGAATGTCCTGTAGGTATCTATTAAGTCCAAGTGGCCAAATGCGTCTTAAGACTACTGTTTTATCCTGGATTTTCTGTCTGGATGATCTGTCCACTGATGCTGCTGCTGCTAAGCCACTTCAGTCGTTTCTGACTCTGTGCGACCCCATAGATGGCAGCCCACCAGGCTCCCCCGTCCCTGGGATTTTCCGGGCAAGAACACTAGAGTGGGTTGCCATTTCCTTCTCCAATGCATGAAAGTGAAAAGTGAAAGTGAAGTCGTTCAGTCGTGTCTGACTCCCAGCAGCCCCATGGACTGCAGCCTACCAGGCTCCTCCGTCCATGGGATTTTCCAGGCAAGAGTACTGGAGTGGGTTGCCATTGCCTTCTCCGGTCCACTGATGCTGCTGCTGCTAAGTCGCTTCAGTCGTGTCCAAATCTGTGCAACCCCATAGACGGCAGCCCACCAGGCTTCACTGTCCCTGGGATTCTCCAGGCAAGAACACTGGAGTGGGTTGCCATTTCCTTCTCCAATGCATGAAAGTGAAATGAAAGTGAAGTCGCTCAGTCGTGTCCAACTCATAGCGACCCCATGGACTGCAGCCTACCAGGCTCCTCCATCCATGGATTTTCCAGGCACAAGTACTGGAGTGGGTTGCCATTGCCTTCTCTACCACTGATGCTAGTTGGCTGTTAAAATTCCCTATTATTATTGTATTATTCTCAATGTCTCCCTTTATGTCTGTAAATACGTACTTTATTTATTTAGCTTCTCCTGTATTAGATACACATATGTTAACAGCTGTTACATTCTCTTGTGTTAATGCCTTTATCATTACATAATGTCCTTTGTCTTTTATTTAGACTTTGTCTTAAAGTCTACTTTGTCTACTCTGAGTATTGCTACTCCAAATTCTTGTTTGTTTGCCTTTGCATGGACTATCTATTTTCTGTCCTTTCACTTTCAGTCTGTATGTGTGTCTTTAGCTTTACTAATTTGTGATTACTCTGGGATTCATATGTTGACATGTAACTAGATCTGCTTGTTTTAAACTAATAGTGATTTAATTTCAAGCACATTCTATGTTATTTCTCCTTTATTGCATGTTTTTTGTCTTCAATGTCATATTTCTTGTTTAACACTAAATAGTTATAGTTTCTTTTAATCTTTGTACTTGCTTACTTAAATGGTTGTTGCACAGGCTTTACTATATATTTACTTTACTAATGGGACTTTTCCTTTCTATACATTCTTCTGCTTGTAGCCTTTTCTTTTCCACTTAAGAGAAGACCCTTTACTATTTCTCTTAGGGTTGTTTTAGATTTGATGAACTCTAGTTTTTGCTTACCTGAAAGTTCTTTGTCTCGCCTTCGATTTTGAATGATAACCTTGCTGGGTAGAGTAATTTGTAGGTTTTTCCCTTTTAGCACTTTCAAAGTATATGCCCCTCTGTCCTGCAAGGTTTCTCCAGAAAAATCAGTTGATAGCCTTAAGTGGGTCCCTTGTATATGACTCCTTGTTTTTACTTACTGCCTTTAGAAGTCTCTGTTTACCTTTGGAATTTTAATTATCATATATTTTGGTGTGTGTCTCTGGGTTCATCTTGTTTGAGACTCTGTGCTTTCTGTAGCTGGATATCTATTTCATTCTTCCATTTTGGGAAATTTTCAGTCTTTCTTGTTGAGTAGCTAAGACGTGTCTGACTTTGTGATATGTGGACTGCAGCACATCAGTCTTCACTGTCCTTAAATATCTCCCAGAGTTTTCTCTGGGAAATTCATGTCTTTGAGTCAGTGATGCTATCTAACCTTCTTATCTCTGCCACCCCCTTCTCCTTTTGCCTTCAGTCTTTCCCAGCATCATGGTTTTTTCTAGTGAGTCAGCTCTTTGCATCAGGTGGCCAAGGTATTGGAACTTCAGCTTCAGCATCAGTCCTTCCAATGAGTATTCACGGTTGATTCCTTTAGGATCCACTGGTTTGATATCCTTGTATTCCAAGGGACTCTCAAAAATCTTCTCCAGGACCCCAATTCAAAAGCATGAATACTTTGGCACTGAGTCTTCTTTATGATCCAACTCGCACATCCATACATGACTACTGGAAAAACAACTTTGAATAAACAGACCTTTGATGGCAAGTGATGTCTCTGCTATTTAATACGCTGTCTAGGTTTGTCATAGGTTTTTTTCCCAAGGAACAAACGTCTTTTAACTTCATGGCTGTAGTCACCATCCACAGTGAAACTGGAGATAATGAAAATATGGTTTCTGCTTCTACTTTTCCGCCCCTTCTCTTTGCCATGAAGTGATGGGAACAGATGCCATGATTGACTTAGTTTTTTTAACGTTGAGTTTTAAGCCAGCTTTTTTACTCTCCTCTTTCACCCTCATCAAGAAGCTCCTTAGTTCCTCTTCACATTCTGTCATTAGAGTGGTATCATCTGCATTTCTGAGGTTATTGATAATGTCTCCTGGCAGTCTTGATTCCCACTTGTGATTCATCCCATCTTGCATTTCAAATTATGTACTATGCATTGAAATTAAATAAGCAAGGTGACAATATACAGCCTTCCTGTACTCCTTTCTCAACTTTGAGCCAGTCACCCTTCCCTGTCCGTTTCACTTGCTTTTTGATCTACATACAGGTTTCTCAAGGAACAGTTAGGGTGGTCTGGTATTCTCACTCATTAAGAATTTTCCACAGTTTGTTGTGATCCACCCAGTCAAAGCCTTTACCATACTTAATGAAGCAGAAGTAGATTATTTTCTGAAACTCCCTTGCCTTCCCATGGTCCATAAATGTTGGCAATTTGATCTCTGGTTCCTCTGCATTTTCTAAACCCAGGTTGTACATCAGGAATTTCTCAGTTCATGTATTGTTGAAGCCTTGCTTGAAAGATTTTTGAGCATAGCCTTACTAGCATATGTGCTGCTGCTGCTGCTGCTGCTAAGTCACTGCAGTCATGTCCAACTCTGTGCGACCCCATGGACAGCAGCCCACCAGGCTCCTCCATCCACAGGATTGTCTAGGCAAGAATACTGGAGTGGGGTGCCATTTTCTCCAGCATATGTGAAAAGGGTGCAATTGTATGGAAGTTTGAACATTTTTTGGCATTGCCCTTCATTGGGATTGGAAAGAAAACTGTCCTTTTTCAGGCCTGTGGCCACTGCTGAGTTTTCCAAATTCGCAGATGTGTTGAGTGCAGCACTTTAACAGCATCATCTTTTAGGATTTTAAATAGCTTAGCTGGAATTCCATCACCTCCACTAGCTCTGTTTGTAGTACTGCATCCTAAGGCCTACTTGATTTCACACTCGAGGATGTCTGTCTCTAGGTGAGTGAGCACACCATCGTGGTTATTCGTGTCTTTAATACTTTTTTTTTAATAGGTCTTCTTTGTATTTTTGCCACCTTTTCTTAATCTTCCCTGGTTCTGTTTGATGATACCATTTCTGTCTTTTATCATGCCCATGCTTGCATGAACATCCTTCATATATCCAATTTTCTTGAAGATATGTCTAGTCTTTCCCATTCTGTTGTTTTCCTCTATTAACTTTGCTTTATTCATTTAAGCAGGCCTTATCTCTCCTTGCGTTTCTCTAGAATTGTGCGTTCATTTGGGTATATATCTTTCCTCTTCTTTGCCTTTTGTTTCTCTTCTTTGTGCAGTTATTTGTAAAGCTTTGGCTTCAGACAAGCACTTTGGCTTTTGACATTTTGTTCTTTGGGATGGTTTTGGTCACTGCCTCCTGTACAGTATTATGAACCTCCATCCATAGTTCTTCAGGCACTCCTACCAGATATAATCCCCTGAATCTGTTTGTCACCCTCACTTATAATGGGTATGATTTAGGTCATACCTGAATGGCCTTGGTTTTCCCTGCTTTCTTTAACTTAGCCTAAATTTTGCAATCAGGAACTCATGATCTGAGTTCATATTTTTATCAAATACATTTTCCCCCTCTTTTTCTCTCTTCTTCTGAGACCCAATTATGAGAATGTTAGAATCATTTATATTAGACCAGAGATTCCTTAACCTGTCCCTTTTTCTTCCACCACAACACACAGTTTGCAGGATCTTAATTTCTCGATGAGGAATCAAACCCAGGCCCCCCCTTAGTGAAAGCACTGAGTCCTAACCACTAGTCTGCCAGGGTATTGCCTACTGTTCTCATTTTTAAAATTTGTTTTCTCTTTCTATTTTTTTGATTGGGTGATTTTTGTTATTCTATCTTCCATATCAGTTGTGCACTCTCCTGTGCCCCCTGATCTGGTGTTAATACTTTCAAGCATGTTTTTTCAGAGAAGGCAATGGCACCCCATTCCAGTACTCTTGCCTGGAAAATCCCAGGGATGGAGGAGCCTGGTGGGCTGCCGTCTATGGGGTCGCACAGAGTCGGACACTACTGAAGCGACTTAGCAGCAGCAGCAGCAGCATGTTTTTTATTTCAGTTGTTTTATTCTTCACATCTGACTGGTTCTTTTTTTATTGTTTATGTTCCTTGTTACAACTTTAACTATGTTCATTCATTCTTTTCTCCAGTTTAGTTACCATTCTTATTTGTTGTTGTTCGTTAGTCACCAAGTCATGTCCAACTCTTTGCGACCCTATGGACTAACAGGCTCTTCGGTCCATGACATTTCCCAGGCAAGAATGCTGGAGTGGGTTGATATTTCCTTTTCCAGGGAATATTCCTGATCAAGGGATCGAACCCATGTCTTCTGCATTGGTAGATGGATTCTTTACCACCGAATGACCTGGAAAGCCCTAGCATTCTTGTGCTTTACATTTTGTGTTGGTTTCTGCCATATAACTGAGAATCAGTCACAAGTTTACATATATGTATGTATGTATCACCTCCCTCCTGAGTCTCCCTCTTCTTCCCACATCCCATGCCTGTTGGTCATCACAGAGCACCAGACTGGATTCCCTTTGTTATTAAGCAACTTCCCACTAATATTTTACACATGATAGTGTATATATATCAGTGCTGCTTTCTGAATACAGCCCACCCTCACCGTCCCCTTCTGTGTCCACAAGTTTCTTCTCTGCCAGGTTCATAAGTACCATTTTGCTACATTCCATGTATATACGTTAATATATGATTCTTGTTTATTTTCTCTTTCTGACTTCACTCTGTATAAGATGGTCTAGGTTCATCCACCATAACTGACTCAGACTTGTTCCTGTTTATAGCTGGGCAAAATCCACTGTATTAATGTACCATAGTTGCTGTATACATTCATCTGTCACTGGACATCTACATTGCTTCCATTTCCTAGCTATTGTAAATATTGCTGCAATAAATACTATAATTTAGTAGTGAGATTTCTGAGTCACGTAGATTTATTCTTAATTTTTAAAGGAATCTCCATATTGTTTTCCATTTGGCTATATCAGTTGCCTTTTCCACCAGCATTCCCTTGCTGCTTTTAATCATTTTTCTTTGTGTTTAATTTTTGTTAGCTTGAATAATATGTATGTTGGTGTGTTTCTTTTGGGGTTTTTCTTTATGAGAGACTCTGGGCTTCCTGGACTTGGGTGACTATTCCTTTCCCATCACCCTAAGGAAGTTTCCAACTGTAATCTCCTCAAATATTTTCTCATACCCTTTTCCTCTTCTTCTTCTGAAACCCCTGTCATTTGAATATTGGAGCATTTAATTTTGTCCCAGAGTCTTTAAGACTGTCCTCATTTCTTTTTCCTTCTTTTTTCTCTATTCTTCTCTGCTTTGGTTATTTCCACCATTCTATCTTTCAGCTCATTTATCCATTCTTCTGCCTCAGTTATTCTGCTATTGGTTCCCTCCAGTGTATTTTTATTTCAGTTCTTACGTTTTTCATTGTTGATTGTCTGTTCTTTGTCTCTTGTAGGTCCTTGTTAAATGTTTCTTGTACATTCTCAATCTGTGCCTCCATTCTTTATCCATGCCCACATATTATTTCTGAGGTCTTGTATCATCTTTAATATCATTACACTGAATTTTCTTTTCAGGTAGACTGCCTAATTTATCTTCATTTGCTTCATCTGGTGAAGTCCTGGAGTTCTTTTACTAATGCTTTAAACTGATTATTTGACATATTATTTATCTGTGTTAAATTAGTCGTTTCATCTATGTTTTATCCTTGTTCTTTTGTTTGAAACAAATTCCTTTATCTTCTCATTTTGTTTCACTTTCTCTGTCTCTGTGAAATTAAGTGAAACATTTACCTATCTCATCTTTGAAGGTGTGTCCTTTTGTAGGTCCCTATGCAGTCTTTGTGTGCAATAGCTTTGGTGGGAGAGCTGGATTTAAGCAGAGAAGAATCTTCCTTGGCAGTCCCTGGACTGAGGCTCCACGTTCCACTACAGTGCTTGATCCTGGTAGTGGAGCTCAGATCCCACAAGCTGTGTGGCGTGGGAAAAATTTAAGAAATAAGACTTTAAATATTAAAATAAAGGGCTTCCTTGGTGGCTCAGTGGTGAAGAGTCCACCTGCCAATGCAGTGGACATGGGTTTGATCTCTGGTCCAGGAAGATCCCACATGCCACAGAGCAACTAAGACTGTGTGCCACAACTATTGAGCCTGTGCTCTAGAGCCTGGGTACGGCAATTACTGAGCCCACATGCTACAACTACTAATAAGTCCGTTCACCCTAAAGCCTGTGCTACAGAACAAGAGAAGCCAACCCAGTGAAAAGCCCATGCACAACTACAGATTAGCCCCAGCTCACTGTAACTGAGTATGGCAAAGAAGACCCAGCATAACCAAAAATAAGTAAATAAATCTTTAAAACAAAAAACAAAATGTGGTCAGCACAGATATGTCTTTCCTCGGGGCGTCCTTCTTAGGAAGTTGTGCTGGTGATACAATGGCTAGAGCCAGAGCCCTATGTGAGCTGCTTTTCTCCTATGCACAGTGGTTATCACTACCCTGTCATCAGGAGCAGGAGCCAGGTCTGGGTCCAAGGTCCTGGAAGCAGAAGCCCTGAGTGTTGCCTCTCAGTCGGTTCTGTTCTCTCCATGTTTGCGCTCTCTCTGCTCCCAGCAACTGTACCTTTGCCTTGGAGGAAGCAACGCTGGAACAGGAGGGTTTTTGCGGGCCAGACACACACTGAGCCTGTCTTGGAAGCCGGTCAGGTATACAGACAGCTCCTAATCCACAACCTCCACAAGTGCCAGCACTGGCCTAACTCACCTTATTCAGATGCAGTACTGGGTCCAGATCTGCTGCATACCCTCAAGTGTGCACTCTGCTTGGCAGCAAACACTAAAACCAGATCAATTCCCCTCCTATCCTACCTGACTCTGTGGATCATTTTTATAGCCTTGGTTTTGGACATCATTCTGTCTCCAGTTTGTTTTCAGTGGGAAGGGGCTCCATATAGATGTATTGTTGATATGTTCCTGAGGGGGAGGTGAGCTCAGGGTCCAACTTCACCTGCTTTCCTCTCAGTGTGACATTTTCTGAGTGTGCAGGGATATTCAGGAATTTCGAATTAGAATGGAATCACTTTCACACAGTGATTGTGGGAGTTATGATCATCTTTGAATGCCCATGCATTCTTTCTTTTCTCATAGGTCTTCTTTCTAAGGACCCTTTATGCGATCCTGAGGAAAAGATAGAGGCAAGACAGGATGGTAGCTGAGGGTTTGAGGGATTGTTCTCAGGTAAGAAGACAGAGCTCTTCCCTGGTGGCTAAGAGGTTAAAGTGTCTGCCTCTAATGAGGGAGACCTGGGTTCGATCCCTGGGTCAGGAAGATCCCCTGGAGAAGGAAATGGCAACCCACTCCAGTATTCTTGCCTGGAGAATCCCATGGACAGAGGAGCCTGGTGGGCTACAGTCCATGGAGTGGCAAAGAGTCGGACACGACTGAGCGACTTAACTAAGAAGACAGAGCATCATTATACAGAGTGAGCTACTGCATGCACCACATGGAAACATTTCCTTCTGGTTAGACCTATGTACACAGCTTCTTAAATAAAGCCAGTCTGAGTCCCTTTTGAATTTCCTCCCCATGTGAAAGGTCTCATATTGATGAGGGATTACTCTGAATAATCTTAGTATTTCAGTAATTACCTTCTGATATTGTGTCATGATTGCTGCTGTGTGTGTTTTATTTTGACTGTTCCGACATGGTACAGAATGAGGCTATATATTTCTTAGGGACCTTATTTATTAGCTTGCCCAAGTATGTGTAATATGTTTAGGATTGTGTTATTGGTTCCATATCAATCATGAGTGGGTGTAGCTAGAAAGGAAAGCTAAGACCACTGTGTCCTGGGAGAGATGATGAGAGACCTTGAGGCCCTCTGTTGATATTGAGGCTCCCTTCCTCATTCTCCACTGTACATTGTTGGAGATCTTACTTTACTGAAACTACTTTGTGTGCGATGGTTTAGGACTCAGTGACCTTCGCTGATGTGGCTGTGTACTTCACCCAGGAAGAGTGGACTTTACTGAACTCCTTTCAAAGAAAGCTATATAGAAATGTGATGCTGGAAAACTACAAGAACCTGACCACAGCAGGTAAGGCTGCTGTCATTCCATTACACTCTTAGGGAGCGGACATATATGTGCTGTACCTTCTATGTTCCAAGATGGGTGATGCCAATCTGAACACAATGGAAACTAGTAGACCCTCGTATCTGAAGAATGAGTTTTACTCCAGTATACTTTCTGTAACAATGTGCTTTGAGAACTAACAATATTATCATGACTCTTGTTTGAAATATGCATTCTCCAGAGTTCACCTTTGGCATAGTGAATGAAACTTTGAAATTTGGGCCCAGTTATCTGTTTTAACAGGCAGTGGGCATGATTCTTGAAACCAGCATTTGGCAACCACTAGTTTAGCAGCTTCTCCATGAGGCCAAACATCTCTTTTACATTTACTTCATTTCCCATTTAACAACATTCTCAATGCTTTGTAAATGTTCACATGGGTCTGAATACGTTTTTCACTGACCACAGATACAATCTCTTTGACACACAGAAACAGGAGCTATTTGCCTTTTTATCTCTTTAAAAATTATTACCACATTCATTCTAATGACTTGATTAGATATAGGACCTGATTCATGGGAAGGTTTGTCATGTTTGGCAGGGACGTTTTCATTAATATATCCTTCTTCATGAACAGGATATCAGGCATTCAAACCCACTTTAGTCTCTTGGTTGGAACAAGATGTATTAAAAACTGTGGAGAGAGGAATCCTCCAAGGTGAGCAATTATAAAGAACTTCCCGTGTCAATTCAATTTCAGTGTGTTTTGAATTTATAAGAAGGAAGCTTATTGAAATGGGCTTTCTCTCAGAAGGCTGAGGACATTGGTTTCTAATGTTCTGTGACTTCTTGAACTTCTCATACATACATACATTTAATCAGACTTTCCTGTGATCTCACAAAATAGCCTTTTCTTTTCTGTATTAGTTACATATTTTTTTGGAGGAGTGGGGGTGCTGTATATAGGCTCTTCGTTGCTGCGTGCAGGCTTTCTCCAGTTGCAGCAATCGGGCTACTCTACTTTTGGTGTCCAGGCTTTTCATTGGGTAGTTTCTCTTGTTGCAGACAATGAGCTCTAGGGCCTCGAGACTCACGAGTTGTGTCACTTGGGCTCTACAGTGCAGGCTCAGTTGTAGCACACAGCCTTGGCTCTTCCACAGCACATGCCATATTAGTTTTAGGACCAGAGATCTCACATGTGTCCCCTGCATTGGTAGGCAGATTCTTAATCACTGGCCCACCAGTGAAGTCCCTTAGTTTTATCATGTTGATGTATATTCTTTGTCCAGAACTTTCCCTAGTAATATTGTCTTTTCTTCCTTTTTACTCTCCATAGACTCGTCTTTTAAATCAAGTGCTCAACACATATATATATTCTTGCTTAATTTTTGTCATAGTCAAATTCCTCACGTCTGTGTTGCCTTTTTAAAAGATATGTTAAATTGGAAACTTATACAGATGAGCCTTATTGTTTTTAACCCCTTTAAGATCCACTTCTTTGTGCAAAGTCTTAAATTTGTTATTCTCTTTTCCTTTAGAATGGGAAATGCAACTTATATCCAATGACTTGGGAATTCAGCAGGATATTTTGCCAGAAAAAACATCAAATAGGGTACAAATGGTAAGATCAGTAAGTTTCATTCATAAAAAAATACTTATTTTCCTTTTAGTTAATATTGGTATTCCCATACAGCATGAACATTAGTGATAGATATTTGAGTGGCATTCACCCCAGATAGCAGTGTCTGTCAACAAATTCTGATTATGATCAACTTGGGAATATCCTAACCCAAGGTTCAAAATAGTTGCTGCAGACTTCCTATGAGGAATCATTCCCATGAATATAATTAGACAGTGAACTTAGAGAACAATTAATGAAATTGTAGTGAACTGTTTTATAATCAGAGTATATGGCACTTCATTGTGTCAAAAGGATTTCATCATTTAACTTTAAAGAAATCAACAGGGCAGGAAGTGTATGAATATAACAGAGATGGTAAAAATCATCATCCTCTCTGTAATGATGTTTCTGTTTTGAGATGGGTAGGATCAGTTAATGAATCTGAGAGATCTTTGAATCATCATCCATCTATTTCTCCACAGACACAAAGCCACAATGGGCAGGAACTGTATGACTGTAAGCACAGCCGGAAAGACTTCAGTGACAGTGACTACTCGTACCATAGTACACAGAGGAGAACTGAAAATGGAGGCAATCCTCATGAATATAATCATTATAGAAAAAGCTTCCTTATTCTGCACAACGAATCCTTTACTAGAGAAAAATGTTCCATGTTTAATCAGTGTGGAAAAGCCATCAGGCTGACTCCAGATACTATGGACTGGCAATCTAGTATACAAGAGAAAGCCTTAGAACACAGAGATTGTGGGCAATCCTTTGCTAATGGGTCTTTTCTTCAGGCACAAGTGAGAGCTCAGAAGAAAAAAAGACATGACAATTGGAATGAATGTGGGAGAGCTTCCATTCAGTCAACAAGCCTCCATGCACATGTACCAACTCACACAGCTAACAAACATTACATATATGAGGATTCTGGAAAAGTCTCCAATGCAACCCTAAACCATAGACGACATATAAAAACACACACTGGAGAGAAGACTTTTCAGTGTGACATGTGTGGAAAAGCCTTTGGATCATCCTCATACCTACGCATTCACATACGAATTCACACTGGAATAAAACCCTACAAATGTAAGAAATGTGGGAAAGCATTTGTATCCTCCTCATACCTTCAAGTTCACAGTCGAATTCACACTGGAATAAAACCCTACAAATGTAAGGAATGTGGGAAAGACTTCTCTCAATCCTCAAACCTCACTGGACATATGAAAACTCACACTAGAGACCAGCCCTATAAGTGTAAGGTATGTGGGAAAGACTTCCATCGATCCTCAGACCTCACTGGACATATGAAAACTCACACTGGAGAGCAACTGTATAAATGTAAGGAATGTGGGAAAGCCTTTGGGTCATCCTCACACCTTCGTGTTCACGGTCAAATTCACACTGGAATAAAACTATACAAATGTCAAGAATGTGGGAAAACCTTCACTGGTTCCTCTCGCCTTATAGAACACATGAACACTCACACTGGAGAGAAGCCTTTTAAGTGTGATACATGTGGGAAAACCTTCACTCAATCCTCATGCCTTACTAAACATATGAAAATACACACTGGAGAAAAGCCTCTTAAGTGTGACATATGTGGGACAACTTTTACTCAAACCTCATACCTTACTCAGCATATGAGAACACACACTGGAGAGAAGCCTTTTAAGTGTGACAAATGTGGGAAGGCCTTTGCTGCTTACTCATATCTTAGTAACCATTTCAGAACTCACACTGGAGAGAAGCCTTTTAAGTGTGACACATGTGGGAAAACCTTCGTTCAATCCTCAGGCCTTTCTCAACATAAGAAAACTCACACTGGAGAAAAGCCATTTAAATGTGACACATGTGGGAAAACCTTCAGTCAATCCTCATACCTTTCTCGGCATATGAGAACACACACTGGAGAGAAGCCTTATAAGTGTGACACATGTGGGAAAGGCTTTGGGTTTTCTTCTATTCTTCGTAGACATTTACAGTCTCATACTGGGGAGAAGACTGCTAAATGTGAAAAATGTGGGAAAACCTTCACTCGAGCCTCAGGCCTTACTCAACATATGACAACACACACTGGAGAGAAGCCTTATAAGTGTGACAAATGTGGGAAGGCCTTTGCTGACTCCTCGTGTCTTACTAAACACTTTAGAACTCACACTGGAGAGAAGCCTTTTAAGTGTGACAAGTGTGGGAAGGCCTTTGCTGTTTCCTCTCGTCTTACTAAACATTTTAGAACTCACACTGGAGAGAAGCCTTTTGAGTGCAATATATGTGGGAAAACATTTACCACTTCTTTGTCTGTTACCATGCACAAGCGAAGGCACACTGGAGAGAAACCATATTCTTGTAAGGAACGTGGGTAAACCTTTTTATGTTCCTCAATACTAACTTCCTATGTACAATGACATTGGGAGAGAAGCCATTGGAACATGATATGTGGGAAAGCCCTTACTGATTACTCCTTGCCAGAGTCCAGCTCCAGCAGCCAGGGATTCAACCTGAAGGGGTAGGCGGTGTTGGCGAGAGAAACTGAGGCAGCCTTTCAGTTTTCTTGGACTGCCTGTTTATTTCAAGCTTATGATTCTCTTTTATACTTTTACAAAAGCATTAGTTCAGAGGTTTGATATTTTTAGTTCCCATTGACCCAGATTTATTTTTCTCCAAAAATCAATGTTGCCCAAAAGGAGTTCCTTCCTCAGCAATTCTCTTATCTACTTTTTCTCACGTGTCCTTGTGAATACACTGTAATTCATGCTAATGTCTGGGCTGCATACCACATTCCTCAGTTTATTTCTTATCTTTCTAAGTTTTGTTTGCCCCTAGTATCTTAAGTTCACTATTTCTTAGAAAGGGCTTTTAGCTAATAATATCTCTATCCTAATTTTTATAAGCTATAGTAGAATATTGTAACATTACAGCAATCCCTAAATCTTTAGCTTCTAACTATTTTAATTATTCCTAAGCTCTAAATTCAGCAAAATCCTTTGCCATAAACACTTTTCTCACAAATAGGCTTCAGATAGGAATCCCTCCCATGGTCTCAAGCTGTGGCCTCTGTGCTCACCCTGGAACACTTTTTTGTAAAAATCCTTGAACAAATGTCAGTGATTAACTTTATGAATTATTCTTTGAGCACAGCTGCAGAGGCTTTATGCCTTCTCCTGCTCCTCTCAAAAACAATAAGCACCTTAATAGTATCTTCAGTCAACTCAACCAAGGAAAGAAAAAAGCAAGTCAGAATCACAAAACCTAACTCCTTCATTCCGGGTCCGTGCCTATGGAAAAAAGGGAGGGGGTTTAGGGCCGTGCTTCTATTTTGTCAGTAACGCGGCTCCCAACAACTCCTGTCTTAACATTTTGTTTTTAATATTTGACTGCACTGTGCAGCATATGAAACCTTAGTTCTCTGACTGGAGATCTGACACATGCCCCCTGTATTGGAAGGTAGAGCCTTAACCTCTGGAGAACCAAGGCGGTCCCCTACTAAACATTTTCAAAATCAACACAGGAGAGAATCCTTTTGAGGGTAATAAACATGGGAAAGGATTGATTCACCAATTCTTTACCCTTTACTATCACTATGCACACTGGAAAAACACCATAAACTTCAGGAATATGGGGATCAGTTTTATCATTCATGTCTCAGTAGTAATGGAAAAAGTAAGGAGACTAGTTCAGGATTTCCTTCTGCCTGAATCTATCATGTCTGGCCACTAGAGCAAAGCCTAGAGTTCCTGATCACAACACACACAGACACAGTTCAACCCATGGTGACTCCTGCACACCAGGTCCCTGCAGTGGCATGAAAGGCGAGGTGATGCCTTTGCACCAGCCAGGTAGATTGGAACCCAGATATCTACAAGGGCAGTTCCAGTAACTACTGGGCTCCCCTGAGCTGGGAATACAGAGCACTGTCTTGTGGGGGCTTCTTCCTTGAAAGTGTGTCAAGACTCACCTTTCTTCTTATAGATGACATAATTTATACGTATAAAACTCTACAGATGCCACCAGAAAATCATTAGAGCTAATCAATTAATTTAGCAAAGTTAGAAGAAATAAAATTAATATGTGGAAATCCCTTGCATTCTTGTACACTAACATTGAAAAATAGGAGATACTAAGGAAAAAATTCTGTCACCATCACAACACAAATAATAAAATACCAAGGAATAAACCTACCTAAGCAGACAAAAGATCTCTGTATGAAAAATTATAAGATGCCGATGAAAGAAAGGAGTTGGAGATATGTATCATGTTGTTATTAGAAGAGTCCATATTCTGAAAATGACTGTACTATCCNTACCTAAGCAGACAAAAGATCTCTGTATGAAAAATTATAAGATGCTGATGAAACAAAGGAGTTGGAGATATGTATCATGTTGTTATTAGAATCCATATTCTGAAAATGACTGTACTATCCAGTGATATCTACAGATTCAGTGCAATACTGATGGCATTTTTCACAGAACTAGAAAAAAAATTTTTTAATTTGTCTGGAAACACAAAAGACCCCAAATAGCCAAAGCAGTCTTGAGAAAGTGGAGGTGGAGCAATCAACCTTCATGACTTCAGACTATACTACAAAGCTACAATCATTAAGACAGTATGGTCCTGGCACAGAAACATAGACCAATGGTTAAAGATATAAAGCCCAAAGGTAAACCCACACACCTGTGGGCACCTTTTCTTGGACAAAAGAGGCAAGAATATACAATGGAGAAAAGACAGCCTCTTTTAAAAGTGGTACTGGAAAAACTGGACAGCCTCATGTAAAAGAATGAAATTAGAACACTTCCTAACACCATACACAAAAGAAATTTAAGATGGGTTAAAGACCTAAATGTAAGGCTAGAAACTATAATATTCTTAGAGGAAAATATAGGCAGAACACTCTTTGACATAAATGACAGCATTCTCCCTTTGACCCACCTCCTAGCGTAATAGAAATAAAAACAAAAATAAACAAGTGGGACCTAATTAAATGTTCTAGCACATGAAAAAAAGCTATAAACACAATGAAAAGACAACCCGCAGAATGGGAGAAAGTAATTGCAGTGAAACAACTGAAAAAGGATTAATCTACAGAATAGATAAGCAGCTTAGGCCGATCAAATACCAGAGAAACAACCCAGTCAAAAAATCAGCAGAAGACCTACACAGACATTTCTCTAAAGACAAAGACATGAAAAGATGCTCCGCATCACTCATTATAAGTGAAATACAAATGAAGTCTACAATGAGGTATCACGTCACATTGGTCAGAATGCCCATCATCAAAAGATCTAAAATCAGTAAATGTTGGAGAAGATGTGGAGAAAAGGGAACCTTCTTATATTGTTGGTGGGAATGTAAGTTGATACATCCACTGTGAAGAACAATATGGAGATTTCTTTAAAAACTAGGACTAAAACTAACATGACCCAGCATCCCACTGCTGGGCATATACCATGAGAAAACCATAATTGAAAATGACACATGTACCCCAGTGTTCATTGCAGCACAGTTTGCAGTGGATAGGACAGGGAAGCAAGCTTTATGTTCACTGACAGATGAATGAATAAAGGAGTTGTGGTACACATGTACAACTGAATATTACTCACCAATACAAGCAACATACTCGAGTCAGTTTTGGTAAGTTGGATGAACCTAGAGCCTATTACACAGAGTGAAGTAAATCAAAAAGAGAAAAACAAAGATTGCATACTAATACTTATGTATGTGGTTTAGTTGCTAAGTCATGTCCGACTCTTGTGACCCCATGGACTGTAGCCTGCCCGACTCTGTCCATAGGATTTTCCACGCAGGAATACTGGAATGGGTTGCCATTTCCTTCTCCAAACACATACGTATGGAACCTAAAAAAATTATATTTGTGAACTTATTTGCAGGGAAGCCATAGAAATGCAGACCTGGAGAACAGACTTTTGGACCAAGGCTGAAAGGGAGGAGGTAGGGCAAATTAAGAGAATGGTATTTGAATCTGCTTGTAACACGGGAGACCTGGGTTTGATCCCTGAGTTGGTAAAATACCCTGGAGAAGGGAACAACTACCTACTCCAGTATCCTTGCCCAGAGAATTCCAGGGCCAGAAGAGCCTGGTGGGTTACAGTCCATGGGGTCTCAAAGAGTTGGACACAACTGAGCAACTTGGAAAATCACTTAGACACTACTGAGCAACTCACTCACTGACGTATATACTACCATGTGTACAATAGATAGCTAATGGGAAGTTGCTATACAACGCAAGGAGCTCAACCTGGTTCTGAGGGGTAGGATGGTGTGCGTGTTGGGAGGAAGGTTCAAGAAGGGGGGTACATAGGTATTCTTTTGGCTGATTCATGTTGTATGGCAGAAACCAACACTGTAAAGCAATTACTCTCCAATTTATAAAACATTTTTTAAATAAAGTTCACCTTTCCCACCAGCACTGACTGTCAGTGATGTCTGTCCACTACTGTCTTTGCATGACCCACTGCATTTGACCCACCCTCTGGTACCTGCCTGTGAACAGGGACTTCCTGTTTTTCTATGACTGAGGCAGCTGTACTTGTGAGACTACTGACCTCCCCCAGCAGGCTGCCTACAGAAATGACCCTGCATGTGGGTATTTTACAGTACCGTTTTGTGGGACTTCCGTGGTGGCCCAGTGGTTAAGAATCCACCTTGCAATGCAGGAGATTCAGGAGACACAGATCCATTCTCTGGGTGGGAAACAAGCATCTCACATGCAGTGGGGCAACTAAGCTATTGCACCACAAATGGAGAAAAGCCCCTTACAACCTTGAAGTCCCAGTGCATTACACACAAAGAATAATATTTTGTGTTGGACATTTTGTTCACTGTATTAAGTCTTGGAAATAACCAGCTAACCAGTTTCTTTATATTCTCTTTTTTTATATGCTACATTTCTCCATTTACAATCTGACTTTAGTAGTTTTAAAAACACTAACATTTTCTAAGAATCTGAGTTTTTGGTTTACTAATTCATTTAAAATACCCATTTTAAACAAACAGCTGAAGGTTAGTTTTCATTTCAATCCCAAAGAAACAAAATGCCAAAGAATGCTCAAACAACCTCACAGTTGCACTCATCTCACATGCTAGTAAAGTAATGGTCAAAATTCTCCAAGCCAGGCTTCAGCGATATGTGAACTGTGAACTTNAATCACTGCAGATGGTGATTGCAGCCATGAAATTAAAAGACACTTACTCCTTGGAAGGAAAATTATGACCAACCTAGATAGCATATTCAAAAGCAGAGACATTACTTTGCCAACCAAGGTCCGTCTAGTCAAAGCTATGGTTTTTCCAGTGGTCATGTATGGATGTGAGAGTTGGACTGTAAAGAAGGCTGAATGCCAAAGAATTGATGCTTTTGAACTGTGGCATTGGAGAAGACTCTTGAGAGTCCCTTGGACTGCAAGGAGATCCAACCAGTCCATCCTAAAGGAGATCAGTCCTGGGTGTTCACTGGAAGGATATGTTGAAGCTGAAACTCCGATACTTTGGCCACCTCATGTGAAGAGCTGACTCACTTGAAAAGACCCTGATTCTGAGAGGGATTGGGGGCAGGAGGAGAAGGGGACGACAGAGGATGAGATGGCTGGATGGCATCACTGATTCAATGGACTTGAGTTTGTGTAAACTCCGGGAGCTGGTGATGGACAGGGAGGCCTGGCATGCTACAATTCATGGAAAGAGTCAGACATGACTGAGTGACTGAACTGAAATGAAAGAAACCTGTAGCACTTTAGGGTCCTCTGCACAGATATTTTATACAGCTGAGTCTCTAAGAGAGGCACTGCCGATCAAGCTAGTTTTAAAACTTTTCTCCCCAGATGTGTTATTTCTGGAGGATCCACTAAACACTACTGTTAGTAATTCTCTACTCACAATTTTCTACTATTGTAAGATGTACGTCATGTAAAATTTACTGTGTTAACTATTGTTTGGTTCAGTTCAGTTCAGTAGCTCAGTCATGCCCGACTCTTTGCGACCCTATGAATCGCAGCACGCCAGGCCTCCCTGTCCATCACCAGCTCCCGGAGTTTACACAGACTCATGTCCATCAAGTCGGTGATGCCATCCAGCCATCTCATCCTCTGTCGTCCCCTTCTCCTCCTGCCCCCAATCCCTCCCAGCATCAGAGTCTCTTCCAATGAGTCAGCTCTTCACATGAGGTGGCCAAAGTATTGGAGTTTCAGCTTTAGCATCAGTCCTTCCAAAGAACACCCAGGACTGATCTTTAGAATGGACTGGTTGGATCTCCTTGCAATTCAAGGGACTCTCATGAGTCTTACCCAACACTAAAGCTCAAAAACAGCATCAATTCTTTGGTACTCAGCTTTCTTCCAAGTCTTATACCAGTACCTAGAAGATAATATTTAATAAATGTTTAAAGGCATAAGTCAATCAAACCATTGCTATTATTAGCATCAGAAAGAAACTGGTTTCATCTTTTGTGGGGGAAAAAAAGGACAAAATAGAAGGAAAAAAAATGAACTTGGGAGCAGAGAAACGTTCCAATTTTTTTCTTTTCTAGTTTTTGCCAGATACTAAACTTTGGCGAAGGGGACGACAGAGGCTGAGATGGCTGGATGGCATCACCAACTCGATGGACGTGAGTTTGAGTGAACTCCGGGAATTGGTGATGGACAGGGAGGCCTGGCGTGCTGCATTTCATGGGGTTGCAAAGAGTCGGACACAACTGAGTGACTGAACTGAACTGAACTGAATTGAAACATCACCTACACAAATTGAACATTTGTAACTATCAAAAATTTGTATAATGGCTGCAGTCCATCTATTAATCTCAGAATGTCTTGTTTTCCATATATCTTTTAATGAAATGCAGCTGTTAGGTAATTTTTGTCTCTAAGGAAAAATTCCAAATCTAATAACAGTGTAAAGAAATATAAAGAGAAAAACACTGCAGTCAAGATAGCATCAGGTTCCTCTTTTTCAGCGTTTTTTTCATATGACTAACAATAATATTACACTTATTTGGGTACTATTATGGACTGAACGGTGTTCGCTCAAAATTTTATGTTGATATCCTTATTCCCAAGGCCTCAGAATGTGACTGTATTTGGAGAAAGTGCCTTTCAAAAGGTAGTTAATTTTAACATGAGGTCACCAGGGTAAACCTTAATTCAATCACCCTGATGTTCTTATAAGAAGAGGAAGTCAGAACACCCAGAGGCCAGGGAAACCTGCACGAAAGGAGGATTGGGTTCAGAATCAGCATGATGGTGGCCATCTACAATCCAAGTGAAATGGAGCAGGACCTTATGGTCTATGTTCCCCCCATGTCCTCAGCCTACCTTTTGTCTGTGGAACAACTTTAGCCAAAGAATAAGCTTAATCAGAGAAATGAAAAAATGCAGAAACAAAGGAAAACTGTCAAAGGAGGCCAAGTAATAATAGTTAATAGTCATATGAAGCAGAGTCAAGGACATTTAGTTCCTCCTCAAGGGCTATCATAGATGATATCCTGAGCTGTATCCTGTGAGGTATCTTGTAGATACTGAACTGCACATCAGGTGGAAGAAGTTAACTACCTGATGACTAGACTGTAGTCATAAACTGTCACAGTTCCAAGAACTGCCATCAAGGAAATGGGAACAAACTGATCCTGCAACTGAAGATTAACTACTTAAACAAGATGAATGTGATTAGGACACCACATGACCAATTTCAAAGAGACTATCAGAGCTGACTGCACTATATCTGCATGTAGGCCCCTCCTTCTGTCTATAAAAGCTCTTGCCCACTGATTGTCAGTGCAGGGAGTCAGCTTTCTGCTAGGCATCTGCCCTCCCCCTGGCACCCTGCTGGTTAACAGCATCCAAAGTAAGCAAACTTTCCTTTCCACCAATCTCACTTGTCTATTGGCTTTTGAGAGGTCAGCTGCTGGACCCCACAAGGAGATAGGCCTCAGAGGAAACCAACCCTGGTGGGACCTTGATGTTGAACTTCCAGACTCTAGAATTGTTAGAAAATATATTTCCATTGTGTAAGTCACCCAGTCTAGCATTATTAGGATAAGGCAAGCACCATTTCAAAATCCTCTTGATACAGTTGTTACTTGAGCCATGTCTCCTGTAATTATTTCAGTGGAAGTTGTGACAAGTTTTTTGCTCAGCCCCAACTAGACACCTTGCCAGTCAGTTCAGGTCAGTCGCTCAGTCATGTCCGACTCTTTGTGACTCCATGAACCACAGCACGCCAGGCCACCCTGTCCATCACCAACTCCCGGAGTCAATCAAGTCAGTGATGCCATCCAACCATCTCATCCTCTGTCGTCCCCTTCTCCTGCCCTCAATCTTTCCCAGCATCAGGGTCTTTTCAAATGAGTCAGCTCTTCACATCAGCTGGCCAAAGTAGTGGAGTTTCAGCTTCAAAATCAATCCTACCAATGAACACCCAGGACTGATCTCCCCACATGCCAAACACCTCTTGCTTTCTGCCCTGAAACTTCCGACACCAAATTATGGGACATTTGAGGGAATCTGCTCTGTATTCAGAAGTGTGCAACTCAGACATAAAGGGATGCTAACCTCTCTAGGACCATGTCTGGCCCATAGAAAGCATGAGCTGAGGTCTTTTCATCTATTGAGTGGAAAGTTCTGGGACACATATCATGTTGTACCTCAGGAAGGTTTGGTGAGATTTAGTAGCAGTAATCAATAAAAGCAGTCATTATTATTTTGATTCCTTGATTTGGTTTCCCTTCCTTCCCTAGTAGATAATTGGAGATATATACAACAAATATGTACATATTTGTTCTGTTTCTCTGGATAACCCTAATAAGGCCCAAGAGAAATGAAAATATGTTTGAATATACATGGCTTTTCATAGCACCATTATTCATAATATGCACAAAGTGGAAACAATCCAAATATTCATCAATTGATAAGTAAATAAAACAATATATTCATACTATGGAATATCATTCTGAAATACAAAGAAATTATATATGCTATAACACATGAATCTTGAAAAATATACTGTGAAAAAATTACTGATGAAAGGTTTCATGATCTTATTTACATGAAATGTCTAGAAAAGGCAAATGGATAGAGACAGAAGGTGGAATCATGGCAGCATGGATGTTAAGTGTCTAGGAATATGGGGCTGTAACAACCAAAGGGTACTTCATAATGGAACCAAAATTCCATTATATTTTTGCAACTAGGTTTTTTTATTATAAATTTATTTATTTTAATTGGAGGTTAATTACTCAACCAACACAATATTGTAAAGTACAACTAGGTTTTAAAATAACATAAATCTGTCATTATCAAAAGAGTCTGATACAGGTATAAGTAAATTACAGAAGAGTCTAAAACCTAAATAAGTATATACAGGAATTTATTGAATAAAGGTGGAATTTCAAATTAGTATATCAAGGATAATTAATCAGTAAACAATTGATCCTCTGGAGGAAAAACATAATTGTATCCACTACCCCCATGTGTGTGTGTGTGTCCACTACCCCATGTGTGTGTGTGTTAGTTACTCAGCTGTGTCTCTCTGTGATCCCATGAACTGCAACCTGCCAGGCTCCTCTGTCCATGGAATTCTCCAGACAAGAATACTGCAGTGGGTTGCCATTTCCTTCTCCAATGCGAATTTTAGTAGTAGTCACTAAGTCGTGTCCAACTCTTGCAACCCCACAGACTGTAGCCTGCCAGGT
>SJYQ01006809.1:55658-78600 GCA_006410935.1 Redunca redunca | reverse complement strand
GTCCTTGGTGAGGCCCGCGTTCAGGAAGGGCTGTGGGATACAAGGGGCACGTTAAAGGACAGGTTTGGTCCGAGTTTTCGAAAGGTCTTCTTGGGCAAACCTGGCCCCTCTCTCTCAACATCCTTCGGGACCTAAGGCCCCGCTTTCATCCAGGTTGTACGGGCGGTAAGGGGAGTTTTCTGGGTGTTGTCATTCACTGCGCTTCCCTATTCGAAAGCCTTTGTGACTTTAGTTCTTGAGATCATGAATATCCACTGTTTGATTCAGGTTATTGAGGCCCCTGCACCTTCTAGTTATCTTGAAGTTAGTGATCCTGCTGTATTCCTCTTGAGTGTGAAGATGTTCACTTGAAAATGAAAGAGTTGAGTTTATTCAGTGTTTTACCTGGGGACTGTTGCCCAGGAGTCAGCCCCTGAGATAGCGCTGAGAAATTATTTTGAAGAGATGAGGTGTGATGTTAGCATATATGTGATTCGAGGGAAGGATATGGGTAATTTTCCACGAAAAATTAATCTAAGAAAGAGTTGGACCACTTTATTTGGGCCAGATTTGAGGATTCCAACCCTAGAAGAGCATCTCAGAAGGCTCTTGTGTGTATATGTGTAAATGAATCTTCTTTGAGGACATCTGAAACGAACACTTCATTGTATTTCAGGTCATATCCGACTCTTGAGACTCCCATGGACTGTAGCCTGCCAGGATCCTCTGTCCATGGGGTTCTCCAAGCAAGAATATTGGCATGAGTAGCCACTCCCTTCTCCAGAGGATCTTCCTGGCTCAGGGATCTGCATTGCAGGCATATACCATGTGAGCCACCAAGGAAGCCCAGTATGTACTATAGTACTACTTAAGCATGTAATCTATTTAAAATGAGATTTTTTTATGTTGCTTTCTTCATTTAAAGTGTCCAAAATTAGCTGCCCCCTAAATTTTTATCAGATATACTTCATTAGTGTGCATTTAGGATCTTATTTTCCCAACCAGGGATTGAACCCATGACCCCTGTATGTGGAAGTGCAGAGTTTTAATCAGTCAACCAGCAGGGAAATCCCTTGACTAGTGTTTAAAGTGAAAGTCATTCAGTCATGTTGGACTCTTTGCGACCCCATGGACTATACAGTCAATGGAATTCTCCAGGCCAGAATACTGGAGTGGGTAGCCCATTCCCTTCTCCAAGGGATCTTCCCAACCCAAGGATCGAACCCAGTTGTCCAGCATTGCATGCAGATTCTTTATCAGCTGAGCCACCAGGGAAGCCCAGATTAGTGTTTAGACCATATGCAACTTACAACTGAAAGAGCATATTCAAATACTGAAGTTGTTCCAAATATAAAAGGGACTTATAAGGTCCTGGTGAGATAGTTCCTGATTCAGGAAAGAGTATTTATGCAAATTTCACTGTCAGTCTTGCAGCATAGCAGCCTATCATATGCCCCATGGTAATTTGTCATTAATGCTTTTTTTTTTTCCCAGAGACTCAGCTTTGGGTTCTGTTTTTAAAATACAGATTTCTTTGGTGTGGTTCTGAGCTTGTTTATCTAAGAGGAGCTGAAATGAGCCAGAGAATGCTGTTCTCTAAAACAGCTTCCTAGTATGTATGCATGAGATAGAGTTGCTGCATAGTCCTATTCGTGTATTTTACTGCCTCGATAAGTAAAAAGTCACATTACTCAGCGTTTATGTTTCCTTGCCTGTGAAATGACCCATTACTCTTTGCCTGGTGGGTAACATGGCACACTGTTTATCTCTCTGGCTCCAGATAGGACAGGACTTCCCTGGTACTTCATGGCAGTAGTGTATATTTGTGAGTTTTTTTGTTTTTGGTTTTGAGTGTGTGTTTATCTCAGAGTTGCAATGTCGATTTTATTTTTTTAACTTTTTGTTAAAGTATAATTTATTTACAGTAGTGTATTGGTTTCAAGTATGCAACATAATGAATGTATTTTGATTGGTTATACTCCATTTAAAGTTATTATAAAATATCACCTACATTCCATGTGCTGTACAGTATATCCTCGTAGCTTTTTTATTTTATACATACTAGTTCATACCTCTTAATTCCCTACTCCAGTCTTACTGGCCCTCCCACTGGTAGCCACTAGTTTGTTCTTTGTATCTCTCAGTCTGTTTTATTCTATTCGTTTCCTTCATTTTTTAGATTTCACATATAAGTGATAACATACAGTATTTGTCCTTGTCAGACTTGTTTCACTAAGCATAATAGCCTCCAGGTCTATCAGTGTTGTTGCAAATGGCAAAATTTCATTCTTTTTTATGACTGAATGATATTTTGTGAAACTTCTTTATCCATTCATATGTCGATGGATACTTAGGTTGCTTCTATATCTTGGCTTCTGTATGTATGTAATGCTGCTCTGAACATTGGGGTGCATGTATCTTTTCAAATTACTGTTTTCATTTTCTTTGGATACGTACCCAAAGGAATGGATCATATTATAGTTTCTTGAGGAATCTCCATATTGTTTTCCCTACTGGCTACACCAATTTAAATTCACATCAGCAAAATACAGGGGTTCCCTTTTCTTCACATCTTCGCCAAGTTTGTCATTTGTGGTGTTTTTGATGACAGCCATTCTGACAGCTGTGTGGTAATATCTCATTGTGGTTTTGATTTACATTTGTCTGATGGTGAATGATGTTTAGTATCTTTTCATGTAACTCTTGGCTGTCTGTATGTGTTCTTTGGGAAAATGTCTTTTCAAGGCTTCCCTTCATTTTTTTAATAGAATTGTTTGATTTTTTTATTTAGAGTTGTACAGCTGTTTATATATTTTGTATATT
The DNA here is from genome assembly GCA_006410935.1 of Redunca redunca. NCBI lineage: Eukaryota > Metazoa > Chordata > Mammalia > Artiodactyla > Bovidae > Redunca > Redunca redunca. The sequence continues at coordinate 75,798 of SJYQ01006809.1, read as the reverse complement.
AATCTATTATTGGTCATATCATTTGCAGATGTTTTTCTCCCATTCAGTAAATTGTCTTTACATTTTGTTGATGGTTTATTTTGCTGTGCAAAAGCTTTTAATTAAATCCCATTTATTTTTGCTTTTGTTTTCTTTGCTTTAGGAGACAGATCCAAAAGTCATCCAAAGTTATGATTTATCCAAATCATAAATTGATTATGATTTATGTCACAGACTGTTCTGCCGGTGTTTTCTTCTAGGAGTTCTATGGCTCTGGTCTTACCTTTAGATCGTTAATCCATTTTGAGTTTTTTTGTACATAGTATGAGAAAATGTTCTAGTTTCATTCTTTTACATGAGCTGTCCAGTTTTCTGAGCACCATTTATTGAAGAGACTTTCTTTTCTCCGTTGTGTATTCTTGCCTCCATTGTGTATTTTGTCATAGATTAATTGACTATAAGTGTGTGGGTTTATTTCTGGGCTCTGTATTCTGTTCTATGTGTCTTTTTTTGTATCAGTGCTGTACCATTTGATTACTGCAGCGTTGTAGTATTGTCTGAAGTCAAGGAATGTGATATCTACAGCTTTGTTCTTTTTTCTCAAGATTGCCTTGGGCATTTAGCGTCTTTTCTGGTTCCATATAAATTTTAGGATTATTTGTTCTAGTTTTGTGAAAACTGTCATGAGTACTTTTCTGGGGATTGCATTAAATCTGTAGTTGCTTTGGGTAGTATGGACATTTTAACAGTATTAATTCTTCCAATCCATGAGCATGGGATATCTTTCCACTTCTTTGTAATATCATCTTCGATTTCCTTCATTGTTTTATTGTTTTTAGAGTATAGTTCTTTTTTGTTAAGTTTTTTAATTCTAAATTAGTAATTTAATTCTTTTTAATGCATTTTTAATGGGGGGTTTTTCTTGCTTTTTGTCTCTGATAGTTATTATTGTATAGAAAAGCAACGGATTTCTGTATATTAATCTTGTATACTGCCACATTACTGAATTCATTTATTTTTAGTTTTTTGGTGGAGACTTTAAGGTATTATATGTATATATAGTACCATGTCATCTGCAAATAGTGACAGTTTGACTTCTTCCTTTCCTATCTGAAAAAGAAAAAGTGAAAGTGTTAGTTGCTCAGTCATGTCTGACTCTTTACAACCTTTCCTATATGAATGCCTTTTATTTCTTTTTCTCATCTGATAGCTGTGGCTAAGACTTCCAATACAAGTGGTGAGAGTGGGTATCCTTGTCTTACTTCTGATTTTAGATGAAAAGCTTTCTGTATTCCACTGAGTATGGTGTTAGCAATGGGCTTGTATAAATGGCCTTTGTTGTGTTGAGATATGTTCTCTACATACCAGCTTTGATGAAAGTCTTTATCATGAATAGATACTGACTCTTGTGAAATATTTTTTCTGTATTTATTGAAATGATCTTGTGATTTTTATTTGTCCTTTTATTCATGTGGTGTATCGCATTACTTGATTTTTCAGATGTTGAATCATACTTGAATCCCTGGAGTAAATCCCACTTGATCATTGTGAATGATTTTTTTAATAGATTTTTTAATTCAGTTTGCTAATACTTTGTTGAGAATTTTTGCATCTATATTCATGAGAGATATTTGCATGTAATTTAATTTTTTATATTACCTTTTTCTGATTTGGGCATCGGGTAATGATGGTCTCATAAAATGAATTTGGGAGTGTTCCCACCTCTTCAGTTTTTCAGAATAGTTTGATAAGAATAGGTATTAAAGGGACTTCCCTGGCATGCCAGTGGTTAAGACTCTGCTCTTCCAGTGCAGTGTGTGTGGGTTCAATCCCTGGTCAGGGAAATGGGATCCTACATGCTATGTGGCATGGCAAAAAAGAATAAGTATTAAGCCTTCTTTTTATGTTTGGTAGGATTCCCCTGTGAAACTGTCTGCCCTGAACTTTTGGTTTTTAAGGGCTTTGATTACTATTTCAGTTTCAGCAGTGGTACTTGGTCTGTTTAGATTATTTATTCCTGATTTAGTTTTGGAAGATTGTGTGACACTGGAAATATATTTCTTCTAGATTGTCCAATTTGTTGGCATATAACTGTTCGTAGAATTCTTTTTTTTTTTTCATAATATTATTTTGTGATTATTTGCATCTCTGATATCAGTTGTAATTTCTCCTCTCCCATTTTTTTATTGCTTTTGTTTGGTTCCCTCTTTCCTCTTGTTTCTTGATGAGACAGGTTAAAGCCTTATCAACATTATTTATCTTTTCAAAAGACCTGCTCTTGGGTTCACTGATCTTTTCTCAGATTATTTCCTCTCTGATGTTTTTTATTTCTTTCCTTCTGATAACTTTTGGGTTTTGGTTGTTCTTCTTCTAATTCCTTTCAGTATTAAATTAGGTTGTTTATTTGAATTTTTTCTTATTTCTTGAGATAGGATATGATAGATATTTACTATCATAGAATTTTCTCTTCAAACTGGTTTTGCTGCTTCCATAAATTTGGTGAAGTTTTGCTTATATTTTCACTTGTCTTGACGTATTTTCCACTTTCCTCTTTGATTTCATCGTTGACCCATTGGTTTTGTAGTAGCGTGTTGCTTTGTTTCCACATGCTTATTCTTTTCCCATTTTTCTTTCTGTAATTGATTTTTAGTTTCATGCCATTGTGGTCAGAAAAAAATCCTTAATATAATTTCTATCCTTTTAAATTTTTTGAGCTTACATGTTATCTCTCTTGGAGAACATTCCATGTGAACTTGAAAAGAATATTTATTTTGCTATTTGGGGATGGAATGTCGTAGTTGTCTATTAAGTCCAACTGGCCTAAATGTGTCTTTTAGTGCCAATGTTTTCTTACTTATTTTCTGTCTTGATGATGTGTCCACTGATATAAGTTGGGCATTTAAATTTCCTATTTTTATTGTATTATAGTCAGAGTCTCCCTTTATGACTTTAAGTAATTGCTTTATTTATTTAGGTGCTCCTGTATTAAGCCATATATGTTAACAAATGTTATATCCTCTTGTATTAATGCTTTTGTCATTACCAAATGCCTTTCTTTTCTTTTGGATTTTGTTTTAAAGTCTTCTTTGTCTGCTATGAGTAATGCTAATTCAGATTTTTGTTTGTTTGCATTTGTGTGGAATATCCTTTTCCATCCTTTCACTTTCAATCTGTGTATGTCTTTAGTTTTACTAATTTGTGGTTACCATGGGATTCATATGTAGACCTGTAACTAGATCTACTTGCTTTAAACTAATAGTCATTTAACTTCAAGCACATTCTAAATTATTTGCTCCCTTCTTCCACATTTTTTTTCAATGTCGTGTTTTATGTTTATCCCTTAACTGATTATTGTAGTTACAGTTTCTCTTAATCTTCATGCTAGCTTACTTAAAGCCTTGGTCTACAGCCTTTACTATATGTTTACCTTTACTAGTGGGATTATCCTTTCCTGTACGTTCTTTCTTCTTGTTGTAGCCATTTTGTTTCTACTTAGAGAAGACCCTTTAACATTTCTCTTCGGGTTCTTTTAGTATTGATGAACTCTTCTAGTTTTTGCTTGATTGAGAAGTTCTTTATCTCTCCTTCAGTTTTGAATGATAACCGTGTTGGGTAGAGTATCTTAAGTTGTTGGCTTTTCCCTTGCAGCACTTTAAATGTATTATGTCCTTCTGTTCTGCAGAGTTTCCGCAGAAAACAGCTGATAGCCTTAAAGGGGCCCCTTGTACGTGATTCTTTGTTTTTCTCTTGGCTGCCTTTAGAATTTTCTCTTTAGCTTTTGCATTTTATTATTATATATTTTTGTAAGGATCTCTTTGGATTCATCTTCTTAGGGACTCTGTACTTTCTGTTTCCTTCTTCAGATTCAGGAAATTTTCAACCATCATTTCATCAAATACATTTTGACCCTTTCCTCTCTACTCATTCTGGGACCCTTCCAATGTTGTCCCAGAAGCTCCTTAAACTGGTTTGTTTTGTTTTGTTGTCCCACCATGTGGCTTTGAAGATACTTAGTTCCTCGACCAGGAATCAAACCCAGGCCCACAGCAGTAAAAGTGCTCAGTCCCAATCACTGGACCACCAAGGAATTCCTAAACTGTCCTAATTTTTTTAATTTGTTTTTTCTTCTGATTTTTCTGATTGAGTGATTTCTGTTATTCTATTTTCCAGATCACTTATGCTTTCTATGTCACCCCATCTACTGTTAATCCTTTCTAGTGTGTTTTTCATTTCAGTTATTGTATTCTCCACTTCTGACTGGTTCTTTTTTATATTTTCTAGTTATAATTCTCATTGTGTTCTTTCTTTCTTTTCCCAAGTTCAACTAGCATTCTTATTACTACGGCTTTAACAGCTTGTTAAATTTATCTTCATTGAATTAGTTGTTTGTCAGGGCCTTGTGTGTGTCCTTTCATTTGAAACAAATTCTTTTGTCTTCCCCCTTTGTTTAACTTTCTCTGTCACTATGAAATTAAGTAAAACAGTTGCCTATCCCATCTTTGAAGGTGTGTTGTTTTGTGTGACGACCCTTATGCATTCTTCGTGTACCCCATAGCTTTGATTGGTGGCTGGATCTAAAGTAAGCACAAGGCAACTTCCCTGGTGGTCCAGTGGTGGAGTCTCTGCACTTCCACTGCAGGGGGATGGGTTCAATCCCTGGTCAGGGAGCTGGAATCCAACAACTTGTGTGGCATGGCCATAAATAAATAACATTTTAAAAAACAAAGTGAGCACATGTTTTGTCTTTCCTCGGGGTGTTTTGGCAGCTGTCACCTTGTTGGGTGATAGCTGGAGATAGAATTGGAGTTGGGCTGGAGATAGAAGGGCTAGAGCCAGAACCTGTGTGGGCTGGTTCTTCTCCTATGCCCAGTAGCCATCAGTGTCCTGTCAGCAGGGGCAGGGGCAGGTCTCAGTGTGCTGGAAGCAGAAGCCTTGACTGTTGAGTCTGAGTTGGTTCTGTTCCCTCCAAGGATGCACTCTCTTTTCTCTCAGCAGCTAGAGCAGGAGGTTTGTTGTGTGCCAGACACACACTGAGACTGTCTAGGAAGCCAGTCAAGGATCCAGACAACTTGCGATCCACCACCTCCGCAAGTGCCAGCAGTATGCTCCCTCACCCCATTCAGATGAGGTGTTGGGTCCAAATCTGGTACATCCCCCACGTGTACACTCTTCCTTGGCAGCAAACACTTTTCCCTAGTTAGAAACTGACCTGAGCTTCAGGCAGGTTCAGCCTGCTTCCTCCACCTTGTTCCTGGGAATAAGCAAGCTGTGCACTCTCATCAGGAGTGGAGTCTTGGATTCTTACAGCCTTCCTGTAAGTCCCACTTGTTTTCAAACCAGCTAAAGGAACTTGTCTTCCTGATGTCAGACCACGGGTTTGCAGTGTCCAATTTGTGGTTCAGACCTCCAGGCTCATGATATTCCTCTTCTGTGTCCCCTTCCTAGTGGACCCCCGACCACTACCCTCCTCTCCTACCTGACTCCGTGGGGACCTTTTTTACAGACTTGGTTTTGGAAGCATCTTTCTGCTGATGTCCAGTTTGTTTTCAGTGAGACTTGCTCCACATGTGGATGTTCTTTTTATTTGTTCCTGAGAGGGATGTGAGTGAGCTCAGTGGTCTCCCTACTTCACCAACTTTCCTCTGTGTGAGATTTTCTGAATGCGCAGGGATATTTGGAAATTTTGAGCTAAAGTGGAATGACTTTCAGGCAAGGACTGTGGGGATTATGATCAATTCTGGGTGCTCATGCCTTCTTTCTTCTCCTAGGTGTTCTTACTAAGGACTGTTCCTGCCTTCCTGAGGAAAAGATAGAAGCAAACAGGATGGTAACTGAGTGTTTGAGAAATTGTTCTCAGGTAAGAAGAAAGTGTATCCTTGTACAAAATGATCTCTTGCATTTACCAGATGGACACATTTGAGCTACTTAAATAAAGTCTGTCTGAATCCCTGTTGAATTGCCTCACAAAGTGGAAGCTCTCATATTGATTATTCAGAGGGATTGCTCTGAATAATCATATTTCAATAATTACCTTCTGATATTGTCTCATGATTGCAACTCCCTGTTTTGTTTTGTTTTGTTTTTGCCTGTTGTTCTGACATGATAAGGAATGATAGTGTGTATTTCTCAGTGAATTTATTTATTCATCAGCTTGTAAAAATATTTGTAATTTTCTTAGAATTGTGTTACTGGTTCCATATTGATCAGAAACGAGTGTAGATAGAAACCATTGTGTCGTGGGGGAGATGATGAGAGAACTTGAAGCCGTCTATTGATATTGAGTCATCCTACTCCATTCCCCACTGAACACTGTTGAAAATCTTACTTTACTGAAGCTAGTATGTGTATGATGGTTCAGGACTCAGTGACCTTTGCTGATGTGGCTGTGAACTTCACCCAGGAAGAATGGACTTTACTGAACTGCTTTCAGAGAAAGCTATACAGAGATGTGATGCTGGAGAACTACAAGAACCTGACCACAGCAGGTACAGCCACCATCATTCCTGTAGCCACTTAGGAGACAGACATATATGTGCTGTACCGTCTGTGTTCTGAGATGGGTGATGTCAACCTGAACACAATGGAAACTAGTAGACATTCGTCTCTACATGAATGAGTTTTAACCCAGTGTGGTTTCTGTAACAATATGGTTTTAGAACTAACAGTGTTACTATCATTCTTTTAGAAATGTGCATTCTCAATTGTTCACCTAAGGCATAGTAAATGAAACACTGGAATTTGGGCCCAGTCATCTGTGTTTTAACAAGCACTGGACATGATTCTCATAGACACCAAAATTTGGGAACCACTAGTTTAGTGTCTTCTCCATGAGAATGAATATTTCTTTTTGCACTTATTTCATTGCCCACTTTAGTAAAAGTCTTAGTGCTTTATAAATGTACATATAGGTCTGAAAGTGTATTTCAGGGGCCAGAGAGATGATCTCTCTGAGACACAGAAAGAGGAGCTATTCACCTTTATTTCTCTTTTGGAATATTATTAATACCACATTCATTCTAAGGACCTGACTAGACACTGGACCTTATTCATGGGAAGATTTGTCTTGTTTGGAAGGCTGTTTCTATTAATAGATCTTTCCTCATGAACAGGATATCAGGTGTTCAAACCCACTCTGATCTCTTGGTTGGAAGAAGAAGAGTTGAGTACTGTGGAGAGAGGAGTCCTCCAAGGTGAGTGACTGTAAAGAACTTTACATGTTAATAAAATTTCAGTGTGTTTTTAATTTATAAGAAGGCAACTTGTTAAGATGTGCTTTTCTCTCAGAAGGCTGAGGTCATTGGTTTCTGATGCTCTGTACCTTCCTCAACTTCTCACATGTACTTGTATGTGAGTGCTAAGTCGTTTCATTCATGTCCAAGTCGTTGTGACTCTTTGGATTGTAGTCCACCAGGATCCTCTGTCCATGGGACTCCAGGCAAGAATACTGGAGTACCCTCCTCCAGAGGATCTTCCCAACCAGGGATCAAACCCATGTCTCTTGTGTCTCCTGCATTGCCAGGCCGGTTCTTTACCACTAGCACCACCTGGGAAGCCCCTCATATGTACTTACTTTCCATTTAATCAGAATTTCCAATGATCTCATAAAATAACCTTTTGTTTCTTCTTTAGTTTTAACATTTTGATGTATACTCTTTGTCCAGAACGTTCCCTGATAATACTCTGTCTCTTTCCTTCATATTTAATTTTCAAAGACTTGTCTTTTAAATCAAATGCTGAATTTTGACTCCATATACATATATTACTACTTAATTTTTGACATAATCAAACTCCCCAAATCTATCTTGCCTTTTTAAAAGATATGCTTAATATGGAAAAACATACAACTGAGCCTTATTGTTTTACTTCCTTTAACATCCACTTCTTTTTGCAAAGTCTTAAATTTGTCATTCTCTTTTAGAGTGGGGAATCCAACTTAAAGCCAAAGACTCAAGAATTGGGCAGAATATTTTTGGGAAAAAAATGTCAAATGGGATAGAAAAGGTAAGGTCACTAAGTTTCAAAAAAATATTTATTTTCCATGTAGATAATTTTAGGATTTTTGTTAGACTATGAGCACAAGTGATAGATATTTGAGATCAAAGGCATTCTCCCTGGAGATAGCAATGTCTCTCAAAGAATTCTGATTATGACTAGGTTGGGGATATCCTATCCCTAGGTTGATACTTGTTGCTTCAAAATTCCCACAAGGAGTCATTCCCACTTATATAAATTAGACATGGAGTTTTCAAAACAATTCAATGAAGCTATATAGAAGCCTTTTTTTCTTTTTTAAGAAACAGTTTTATTTTTTTGTCCTTTTTTTAAATTATGAAAGTATGATAACACATTTACAGGAGACTTGGAAAATACAGAANTATAAAAGCCTTTTTTTCTTTTTTAAGAAACAGTTTTATTTTTTTGTCCTTTTTTTTAAATTATGAAAGTATGATAACACATTTACAGGAGACTTGGAAAATACAGAACAAAGTTACATACATATACTACATTTATACACTATATATACTACAATTATTGCTTCAGGTATAAAAATTAAGATTTTTAGTAGAGTTTCAGTATCAACTCTCAGAAATTAATAGAATGAACAGAGGAAAAGTAGAAGGGTATAGCAGACCTTAAAGACACTGTGAACCAATTGAACATAATTAAGATTTATACAATTTTCACACAACTGCAGGATATAAATTCTATGCAGGTTCCCATAGACTATAATCCAGGAGACACTAGAACATATCCAGGGACATAAAACAAAGTGCAGAAATTTCATGCTCTAAGAGTATTGAAATCATAGTGTCTGTTCTCTTGTCACTGTAGGAAATTATGTTAGAAATCGATATCAAGAGATAACTGAAAATAACCCTCATATTTTCAAGTGTAATGTGACACTTACCAAGAGAGATCTTTAACTTAGCCATTGAAAGCCTCAATAAAGTTGAAAGACTGAAAAAACACAGGTGATGGCAGAGAAAAAAGCATTTAAATGAGAAATTAATGTCAAGGATAATTTAGAAACCCCATGTATTTGGAAATTAAATGTCCACTTTTAAATGATAAGTGTAGCTAAGAAGCCATAAGAAGGAAAATTAGAAAATATTAGTAACAATAAAAATGAAAAGAAAATTTATCAGAACTTATTGCATGCAGCTGAAGTTGCTCAGTGCAACTAAATACAACGTGGAATCTTGAATAACAAATAATGGACACTAGAAGGCAATGGCACCCCACTCCAGTACTCTTGCCTGGAAAATCCCATGGATGGAGGAGCCTGGTAGGCTACAGTCCATGGGCTCGCTAAGAGTCAGATACAACTGAGCGACTTCACTTTCACTTTTCACTTTCATGCATTGGAGAAGAAAATGGCAACCCACTCCAGTGTTCTTGCCTGGAGAATCCCAGGGATGGGGGAGCCTGGTGGGCTGCCATCTATGGGGTTGCACACAGTCAGACACAACTGAATCGACGCAGCAGCAGCAGCAGCAACATAAAATTTTGTGAAATTTGAACAAAATCTGTACTTTAATTAATAATATTGTATCATATGTTAATTTTTTAGCAACATAGTATTTCTTTATATTCTCAGAATTGGATTAAACGTTTCAAGCCTCATTCAATTTTTTTAAAAGAACAACTAAAATAGTAAGCTTTCTTGGCTTTTACCAGTAATACTAGATGCTAGAATAAATGGATCTATATCAGAGTTTTGAGTGAATATAAATTAAACCTAGCATTGTATTATACTTAAACATGTAGAACCAAAATGTCATAAATTTTTTAGCTAATCAAAAATTTATAAGTTTTCTAAAATATATGTACTATTTATGTATATATATGTATACAAAAACTTTTCTACACTTCATAAACGCTTAAGAAAAACAACAACAAAAAAACTGGAAAACATAAACTAAGTGAAATGGGAGCACTGACTATGAAAAAGAAAAGGTGAAATTATATAAAAGTAAAAGCTCATCATATAGTTCAGTTATTTTTAAACAGGACCGCTCATTAGAATCAAATCTGGAGCTTTGGAGAAAAAAAACAATACCTGGGCATTTGTATTTTTCAAAAAAATTCCAAGATAATTCATGGATAAGTCATCTGGATTTTAAAAAGTGGTTACAGGCTTTTCTGTTAAGTGGTAATTTTAGTAATATAGAATTCTATTGTTTTCTGTTGACCAATTATGATACAATGGTGTTAAATGAATAATAGTTACATAATCACAATAGTAAAGGATGTTTATCAATTTTCACAACCAATAGCCAGACAAAAAATAAAAGATAATTATAATTGCAAGCTATAATGGACACATGATTAACCTAACAATATAAAAGAATTACATACAGTTTAGGTGGTTAAGTAGAGTGATGTGGTAAGTGGAAGTGCATATATGTGCATGTTTTCATCCACCCAGCCAATCTGCTTTGGTTGGTGCATTTAACCAATTTACATTTAAGGTAATTATGATATGTATGATCCTATTTCCATTTTATTAATTGTTTCAGGTTTATTTTTTGTAGGTATTTTCCTTTGCTTGTGTTTCCTGCCTGGAGAAGTTCCTTTAGCATTTGTTGTAAAGCTGGTTTAGTGGTGCTGAGTTCACATTAACTTTTGCTTGTCTAAAACTTTTCTTTGTCAAATCTGAATGAGAGTCCTGCTGGGTAGAATATAATTGGTTGTACATTCTTCCCTTTCATCACTTTAAATATTAATATATCATGCCATTTCTTTTTGGCTTATAGAATTTCTTTTGAGAAATCAGGTGATAACATTACAGGAGTTCCCTTGTGTATTATTTGTATATAAAAGCAACATTTTTCTCTTGTTGCTTTTAATATTTTATTAATATATTTGTCTTTAATTTTTGTCAGTTTGATTATTATGTGTGTCAGTGTGTTTCTCCGTGGGTTTATCCTGCCTGAGATTCTCTGCACTTCCTGGACTTGGTTGACTATTTCCTTTCCCACATTAGGGAAGTTTTCAGCTATTATCTCTTCAAATGTTTTCTCAGATCCCTCCTTCTGGGACCCCTATCATGTGAATTTTGGTGCATTTAATGTTATCGCAGAAGTCTCTTAGGCTGTCTTCATTTTTTTTTCCTATATTCTGTTTTGTGCCAGTGATTTCTGTCATTTTGTCTTACAGGTCACTTATCCTATCTAGTTATTCTGCTATATCTTCTAGTCTATTGTTGATCTCTGTCTGTTCTTTAGTTCTTCTAAGTCTTTGGTAAACATGTCTTGTATTTTCCCCATTCTTTTTCTGAGATCCTGGACCATCTTCACTATTACTATTCTGAATTCTCTTTCTGGAAGGTTGCACATCTCTTTTATGTAGTTGTTTTCCTAGGGCTTTATCTTGTCCCTTCATCTCAGATGTAATCCTTTGCCTTTCATTTTGAATAACTTACTATGATGTGGTTTCTGTTCTGACAGCTGAAGAATTGATGTTTTTCTTGCTGCTTCTGTCTGCCCTCTGGTGGATAAAGCTATGAGGCTTGTGTAAGCTTTCTAATGGGAGAGACTGGCAGTTGGAAAAACTGGGTCTTACTCTGGTGGGCAGGGCCTTGTTCAGTAAAACTTTAATCCAATTGTCAGCTGATGGGCGGGGCTGTCCTCCCTCCCTGTTAGTTGTTTGGCCTGAGGCAGCCCAGTCCTAGAGTCTACAGGCTCTATGGTAAGGTTAATGGTGACCTCCAAGAGGGCTTACACCAAGGGGCACCTCCCAGGACTGCTGCTGCCAGTGCCCCCATCTCAAGGTGAGCCACTGGTGGTCCACGCTTCTGATGGAGACCCTCCAACACTAGCAGGTAGGTTTGGTTCAGTCTCCTGTGGGGTCACTGCTCCTTTCTCCTGGGTCCTGGTGCTTGCAAGATTTTGTTTATGACTTCCAATAATGCAGTCTCTGTTTCTACCAGTCCTGTGGAAGTCCTGCAGTCAAATCCCACTGGCTTTCAAAGTCAGATTGCATGATGATTCTAGTCCCTTTGCTGGATCTGGAAGCTGAGAAGCCTTGCATGGGGCTCAGAACCTTCACAACAGTGCGAGAACTTACTTGGTATTATTGTTTTTTCCAGTCTGTGGGACACCCATGCAGTGGGTATGTGATTTGATTTTATCGTGATAGCACTCCTCCCACCATCTTGTTGGCACTTCTCCTTTGTGTTTGGATGTGGGGTATATTTTTTTTGGTCGGTTCCAGCATCTTTCTATCGATGGTTGTTCAACAGTTAGTTGCAGTTTCAGTGCTCTCACAAGAGAAGAGTGCACATCCTTCTATTCCGCAGTCTTGAATCAATCCCCTACTTTATTTTGATTGCTTATTCATTTGACTACGGTGGGTCTTAATTGCAGTATGTTGGCTTTCTCTCTAGTTGCAGCACACAGACTGAGTTGCCCCATGGCATATGGGTTCCTAGTTCCGTGACCAAGTATTGGACCCATGTCCTCTGCATAGGAAGGTGAATTCTTAACCATTGAACCACCAGGGAGTCCCCTGTAGAACTCTTTTAGGATGAGAGTATATGGCACATCATTCTTACAGAAGGATTTCATCATTTAAATTGAAATAAATCAACAGGGCAAGAATAGTATGAATGTAATGGAGATGGTATAAATCATTCATCTTCATTATAGTAATGTTTCTATTTTGAGATGGGTAGGAGGAGTTAATGAGTCTGAGAAATCTTTGAATCATCATCCTTCCATTTCTCCACAGGCAAGAGGCCATACTGTACAGGAACTCTATGACAGTGAGCAATGTAGGAAAGACTTCAGTGACCACTCATGCCTTAGGACACACAGGAGTACTCAGAATGGAGGGAACCCTTATGAAGATAATCAGGATGGGAAAAACGTCCTTACTCTGCACAACAAATCTTTTACTGAAGAAAAATGTTCCATGTTTAATCAGTGTCGAAAAACTGTCGTGCTGACTCCAAATATTGTACCCTGGAAATCTAACATACAAGAAAAAGCCTTAGAATGCAGAGATGTTGGGAGAGCCTTTGTTAATCAGTCTTACCTTCGGACACAAGTGAGAGCTCACAATAAAGAAAAGCTCTACAAATGGAAGGAATGTGGAAAAACTTCTGTTCACTCAACAAGCCTTCATGCACATGTGCCAACTGACACTGCTAACAAATGCTACAGATGTGAGGACTCTGGAAAAGTCTCCACTGCATCCCTAAGCCATAGACAACATATAAAAACACACACCAGAGAGAAGCCTTTTCGGTGTGACACATGTGGGAAAGCCTTTAGGTTTTCCTCATACCTTCTTGTTCACAGTCGAATTCACACTGGAATAAAACCCTACAAATGTAAAGAATGTGGGAAAACCTTTAGACTGTCCTCATACCTTCGTGTTCACAGTCAAATTCACACTGGAATAAAACCCTACAAATGCAGGGATTGTGGGAAAGCCTTTAGATTATCCTCATACCTTCGTGTTCACAGTCAGATTCACACAGTAATAAAACCTTACAAATGTGAGGAATGTGGGAAAGACTTCAAACATTCTCTGCCCTTTAACATTCACATGGGAACTCACACTGGAGAGCAACCCTATAAATGTAAGGAGTGTGGGAAAACCTTCACTCGATCCTCAGGCCTTATTGAACATATGAAAACTCATACTGGAGAGAAGCCTTTTAAGTGTGACACATGTGGAAAAACCTTCACTCGATCTTCAGGCCTTACTGAACATATGAAAACACACACTGGAGAGAAGCCTTTTAAGTGTGACACATGTGGAAAAACCTTCACTCGATCTTCAGGCCTTACTCGACATATGAAAATTCACACTGGTGAGAAGCCTTTTAAATGTGATACATGTGGGAAAGCCTTTGCTTCTTCTTCCCATCTTATTAGACATCTACAGTCTCATACTGCACAGAAGACTATTAAATGTGACCAATGTGGGAAGGCCTTTGCTAATTCCTCATATCTTACTATACATTTTAGAACTCACACTGGAGAGAAGCCTTTTGAGTGTAATGTGTGTGGGAAAACATTTACCACTTCTTCATATCTTATCATACACAAACGAACTCACACTGGAGAGAAACCATATGAATGTAAGGAATGTGGAAAAACCTTTTCTCACTTCTCAAGCCTTTCTTACCATACAAAACGACATTGAAGAGAGGCCATTGAAATGTGACAAATGTGGAAAAGCCCTTGCTGCTTTCTCATATCTTATGAAACTTTTTTTTTTTAATTTTGGCTGCACCCACAGCATGTAGGACCTTAGTTCCTAGTGACTGAACCCAAGTCCCCTGCATTGGAAGGCAGAGTTTTAACCACTGGACCACCAGGGAAGTCCCTTACTAAATATTTTTGAACTCACAATGGAAAGATGCCTTTAGAGTATAATAAGTGTGGGAAAAGATTTGCAAATTCTTCACCCTTTGCCATTCACAAGTGTATTCACACTGGTGAGATACCATATAAATGTTCGGAATGAGAGGAGGCATTTGCTGCTTCTAAGCGTTTTTGAAATGTTATTTATTCATTTTGGCTGTACCATGCAGCTTGTAGGGTATTAGTTTCCCAACCAAGGATTAAACCTGGGCCCTTGGGAGTGAGAGCATGGAGCTGTAATCACCACTGGACTGCCAGGGAATTAAGTATTTTAGAGTTTATACAAGGCAGGAGACTTTTGAGTGTAATGTATGTGGGAAAACATGCACCAGTTCATCCGTTACCACACACAAAGCTATTCACACTGGAGAGAAACCCTATAAATGTAAGGCACAGAGGAAAGCTTTTTGTCTTTCTGATTCACTGCAACAACACTTCAACACTTGGGAGCTGCTCTACAAATGTTAAGAATGTGGGAAGGACGTCAGTCTCACAACTGGCATGTAAGATATCACAGTGGGGATTTCGCTGGTGGTCCAGTGGTTAAGGATCTGCCTTGCAATGCAGTAGACACGAGTTCAATCCCTGCTTGGGGAACTAAGATCCCACATGCCACAGAGCAACTAAGGTCGCACACTATAAGTACTGAGCTTGCACACTGCAACTAGTGAGTCCACACACAGCAACAAAGGATCTGGCATGAGGCAACAAACTTCTTACATGCCACAAATAACACTCAAAGCAGCCAAATAAATAAATAAACTTTTTTTTAAAATAACTCAGAGTGAAGCCATATTATATTAAGAGGCATGGACAGCCCTTCACTCTTCCTCAGTGAAATTAATATTTTTTAAATATGGGAGATCTTGCAGTAGACAGAAATCCTACTGATTTAAGCTGTGTGGGTAAGTTTTATTATTTTTTACAGTTTATGCCTTTAGGAAAAAGAAAGTAATTTTAACTTGTTCTTAGAGATTTACATGGTTATTTATTGAAGACATCCAATGTATCTTTTCCTGTGGACTGTAGCCCACCAGGCTCCTCCATCCATGGGATTCTCAAGGCAAGAATACTGGAGTGGGTTGCCATTTCCTTCTCCAGTGTAAATTCTAGTTCTGCTAAGTACTTTAATGTTCACTTATAATCTCACTGTGGAGAAAAACTTCGTGAATGTAAGAAGTTAGTTGTAGAGTCATCATTTTCCATTAGATTGTTGCTCATTCTTAATAAACATGAGGTGTTTCACAGGCAAGAGGAACTGAATATGGAGTATTTGGAAATTACTACCCTGAGTCTGAAATCTTAGAGTTGCTGAGAGGAGTAGAGTTCTGGGGGTTCTGTAGATCTATTTTAAGCATTTGTGATTTGGCTCTGACCTTGGGGAGAGTCCGACACAACTGAGGAACTAAGCAACAAGAACAAATTCTTGCACACGGTGTGTCTCTCTTCACTCTCATAGCTAGACCAGGCCAGTATAGTGACTGCACTTTCAGTTTCCAACTGGGTCTAAAGTGGACCTATAGGATACACACTTTATCCTTGTCTAACCTGCTGGATTCTCTTGTTGGATTGACATTGTCTTCACATTGTGAAAACAGTGAGTGCTTAAATGTGTACAGTGCTCACCAACCTCATTTACGCTGAGGACTTCCCTGGCAGCTCAGATGGTAGAGAATCTACCTGCAGTGCAGGAGACCTGGGTCCAATCCCTGGGTCAGGAATATCCCCTGGAGAAGGGAATGGCTACCCATTCCAGTAGTCTTGCCTGGAGAATTCCATGGACAAGAGGAGCCTGGTGGTCTACAGTCCATGGGGTCACAAAGAGTTGGACATGACTAGTTGACTAACTTTCTTTTCATGCTGTCCAAGGTGAGGGATATGGTGGTATGTCTATAAATTTTGTAAAATTATCCTGTCGGTCTTACCCTAATCCTGGCATGGCATGAGTGGAGAAGATTACATCTAATGTGAGTCACCCCGATTTCATGACTTTTGTAGGTGAACACCCCAGCATCTGAGGGAGAATCTTTCATCTCAAGCTGTACAGAAAGTAATGGAAAATAATGTTCTCTTTCACCTCTAAACCCAACACCACAGTCTGACAAAACAACTGTATTTTTCTTGGTCAGACAACAGTTGTCACTGATGATATAACTTGCTTCTGTATTTTTTATTCCACTCATCTGCTGTGAGAACAGAAAAACTCATGTGAACAGAGCTGGTCCTGATCATCTGTTGTGCTTGATGCCATCAGTGGCAGTTCCTGAGTGTGGGTGTTGGGTGCACATACAGACCTGCAGAAACTCAT
Source organism: Redunca redunca (assembly GCA_006410935.1). NCBI lineage: Eukaryota > Metazoa > Chordata > Mammalia > Artiodactyla > Bovidae > Redunca > Redunca redunca. The sequence goes on along the minus strand of SJYQ01006809.1, from coordinate 59,133 downwards.
TTTAGACTTGACAAAGTTCTCATGTTTGACCAGCCTTGGGTTATATTGAGTTTGGCTATCATGCCTGCAGCTGCTTGATGATGTTTTACTGAGGTTTAATGAAACCATTGTAATGATAATGATAATCCAGATCAACCTTAACAATAAATCCTGAACAAGAATTGCATGTGCACTTCTGTGTTACAGATTTATATGTATGGAGGAATATGTCATGTTGTAGTTTAATTTGGGGTGTGTGCATTGTGACTCAGCCCATCTGTTGCCCCCTTTAATTATTTGCAATGAATAAGGGTTACAGATTGGCTTTAGATGTAGCCTAATTGTCTGAAATAAGACCTGAGTATCCTAGAGATTTTTCCAGTGGTCCAGAGATTAAGCATCACCTTAACCCCTGGGGTTCAGTAATGCAGGGGACTCGTGTTTGATCCCTAGTCTGGGAACTAAGATCCCACATGCTGTAACTAAACCTGCGCACTACTAGAGTCCATATACCACAATGAAAGATCCCACATGCTGCAACTAAGATCCAATACAGTCAAACATTTTTTAAAAGACCTACCCACTGAATTTCTTACAATTGCCTGAGTCTGAGACCTTGTGGGCAATGTTGAGATCACCACTTCAGATTGACCTCATTCTGCTTGGCCTCCTGGTGACAGTGTTGTCGAGTGCTGAGCAAGATAAATCAAGTAAATGTGGTCCCAGCTTTTGTTATTCAGTGAGTTACAAAGTGGCATGTTCACATGGAAATTCTCCAAAGCCAAGATAATGTGAGCCATGTATGCTAGCTACAACATCGATAAACCTTGAAAAACATTTTAAGTGAAAATAGTTGTCTATATGAAAAATCTAGAAAGTGCAAATCTACATATAGAGAAAGTATATTTGTGGTGGTTTAGATATTGAGAGAAATGAAGTGGGTGCTTTGACAGCCAGAAACTGCTTTTGAAGTGAAAAGATTATAAAATTGTGACAACATTGAGTCGTATAAATTAAATAGGTGTATTGTATGGTAGGCAAATTATGTCTCAATAAAGTAATCCCAAGAAACAAAATTAAAAATCTTGATTATACCTACACTGATTGGGTAGTTACCAGCAGAGATATCCAGGCCGTCCAAAGGAGGCCCGTTGAAGCCTCCTACTAGGAACTCGTCCTTGGACACCCTCCTTCCAGCATGGTACACTCGGGGTTCACTGAGGGGCTCACCTAGCCGGAATGCAACTAACCACCACAAAACTAATCACACAGGGAGAGGCACAGACAACGCGAATCTCATGCATCATTTCCATTCCGCATCTTGAAAAAGAAGCGTGGGGCTTTGGACATCAGCAATATTAGGTGGATTCACACGGTTGTAAGTAGTTCCCTCACGACTGGATGCAGGTAGGACTTTGGCTCTGCCCAGAGAGGCAGGTGGAGACAGCACTGGACCAAAGGAAAGACGAGGCTAGAAACAGGTTTGTGACCCAGGCTCTGGGCAGAAGGCGGCGCACACACCCAGGGTTGGGACTGGAGGTGGGACCAGGTCTAGCGTGGGGTTTAGAGGCTGGAAGGGCAACACAGGTTGAAGGCTCACCCTACAGGATATTCATCAAAAAGATTTTCCATCACTTATCCAGTTTCCTAGAGCTTTTGTAGAAATTCTCCCCATACTGATGAGCCTGCTCATCTTCGAAGTCGTGGTCCATTCAGTCAATCCTGTTGTTAGGCCTTTGTTTCCTCTTACTGCTTTTTATTTACACGGATACCATGCTAAAGTCTAATAATAACACTGGGTTCTGTTGGCATTTTAAGTGTAGAAATTGAAATATCTTTTTCAATCTAGATATGTAAATTTGAAAAAGTTTTCTCTTCAAATATGTATTTCTGGCTTTGTTTTTCATATCTAACAAAACAGGTGAGGACTTCCCCTACTATGTTAAAATAGCACTGATACCAGGCATTTTTTGTCTGCTCAGGAACAGTACCACAGTTTCTCTGATAGCCTTGTTTGCTATGGGTTTCAGGGATAGCCTTTGAGAATTGAAATTTTTTAAAACCCTCATGTACTAACATGTTTTATCAGAAGGTTCACATACATTATCAAGTGTGTTCACATTTACCTAATGGTTATTCTACTATGATAATTTTTCATATTTTGCTGTAATTTTTTTATATAACTAAGGAATCTGCTTTTAAAAATATTTTCTGGATTTGCTACTTTGCTTCCAGTTCAGTTCAGTTCAGTCGCTCTGTCCTGTCCGACTCTTTGCAACCCCATGAATTGCAGCACTCCAGGAATCCCTGTCCATCAACAACTCCCGAAGTTCGCTCAAACTCACGTCCACTGAGTCGGTGATGCCATCCAGCCATCTCGTCCTCTGTCATCCCCTTTTCCTCCTGCCCTCAATCCCTCCCAGCATCAGAGTCTTTTCCAATGAGTCAACTCTTCGCATCAGGTGGCCAAAGTACTGGAGTTTCAGCTTTAGCATCAGTCCTTCCAAAGAACAGCCAGGACTGATCTCATTTAGAATGGACTGGTTGGATCACCTTGCAGTCCAAGGGACTCTCAAGAGTCTTCTCCAACACCACTGATCAAAAGCATCAATTCTTCGGCACTTAGCTTTCTTCACAGTCCAACTCTCAAATCCATACATGACCACTGGAAAAACCATAGCCTTAACTAGACAGAACTTTGTTGGCAAAGTAATGTCTCTACTTTTTAATATGCTATCTAGGTTGGTCATAACTTTCCTTCCAAGGAGTAAGCGTCTTTTATTTCATGGCTGCAGTCACCATCTGCAGTGATTTTGGAGCCCCCAAAAGTAAAGTCTGATACTGTTTCCGTTGTTTCCCCATCTATTTCCCATGATGGGACCAGATGCCATGATCTTCGTTTTCTGAATGTTGAGCTTTGAGCAAACTTTTTTGCTCTCCTCTTTCACCTTCATCAAGAGGAATTTTAATTCCTCTTCACTTTCAGCCATAAGGGTGGTGTCATCTGCATATCTGAGGTTATTGATATTTCACCCAGCAATCCTGATTCCAGCTTGTGCTTCTTCCAGCCCAGCGTGTCTCATGATGTGCTCTGCATAGAAGTTAAATAAGCAGGGTGACAATATACAGCCTTGGCGTACTCCTTTTCCTGTTTGGAACCAGTCTGTTGTTCCATGTCCAGTTCTAACTGTTGCTTCCTCACCTGCATATAGGTTTCTCAAGAGGCAGGTCAAGTGGTCTGGTATTCCCATCTCTTTCAGAATTTTCCACAGTTTATTGTGATCCACACAGTCAAAGGCTTTGGCATAGCCAATAAAGCAGAAATAGATGCTTTTCTGGAGCTCGCTTGCTTTTTCCATGATCCAGTGGATGTTGGCAATTTGATCTCTGGTTCCTCTGCCTTTTCTGAAACCAGCTCGAACATCTGGAAGTTCACGGTTCACCTACTGCTGAAGCCTGGCTTGGAGAATTTTGAGCATTACTTTACTAGCCTGTG